>RJWJ010012653.1:0-41571 GCA_004363605.1 Indri indri
CCACACTCCGGACCTGTGTAGGACTTACTGAGGCCCTGAGCACTAGGAAGGGTGGAGGGAGGGTGCAAAGGGACACAGGACAAAAGCGATACTGACCTGTAAGGCGAGCGGTGAGAGTCCACCGAACTATGATTTTTCCCATAATGGCTAATTTATTTACTTGCATTAAAAATTCTTTCATTTTTTCTTTTCATTTGGAAATGTGACTGCTTTGGTGGACTTCTCAGCGTGAGCTCGTTCTGCCCATGATGGGCCCCGGGGCTTCCTGCCCACCCGAGAGCTGCCTGGAGCACGTGGGTCTGTGGCTCTGTGTCTGTGTCTGCATGAGTTCGTGGACTCGGGACTGTGTGTCCAGGCGACCAGCTCGGGTGGCCAGAGCCCTCCGTGGAGAGAAAGACTTTCTCTCCCTGGGCTCTAGGGGAGGGCGTGGCAGGGCAGGGGTGGGACAACCTGTTTGGGTGGCCAAGGCTGGTCCTCAGCAGCATGACTTGATGAGTGGACAGTGGTTCGTAATGTCGAAATTTTCTTCAGACGCCCTCTGCGGACCCCTGCCCTATTCAGTCCAGGGTTCAGGGCTCAGAGAGGCAGATCCTTGGGGAGCACTTGGCAGGCCCAGGTTTGAGGGGCCTGGGCAGACAGACAGGGAAGACCCTGCTCCCTTCCGCCACCCCCAGGGCCCTTTGCTTACCTCTCTGGCTCCTGCACAGCAGGTCATGTGCAGAGATGAGATGTAAAACTGTTGTCCTGGGATCCAGGACAAAGTGATGGAGGGCGGCCACCAGGCCAGATTGGGCAGTTCTGATTCCTGCACAGTGGTGCCCGTGGGTGTCCTTGGGAAGCTCCTGCTTCTGATGGTGTTGCCACCACCCAGGCACCTCCAAGCCCTTGGGAAGCCCATCCTAGAGCTGGGACTCGTGGGACCACAGCATCTCAAAGGCCCCAGACATCATCTAGTTCATTCCCATCGTCCAGATGGGACCACAGAGGCCAGGGCAGTGGCTGGCCCTGGGCTGTGCGGTGAGCAGAGGCATTCCCACCAGCAACCTTGGATCTCTGGCCTCCCTGTTTTCAGGGTCACCCTCCCTTGGCCTTAGTCTCCTAATGGTACAAATACCTTCCTTTTGAGGCTGTATTTATTTGCATTTCACAAATAGTCAGGCATCCCTTGGAAGCAGATGTGGGAATCCAGCTGGGTGTGGTGGCCTCCAAGATGGCTCCGCCACCCCCATCTCCTGTATCCACACCCCTGTAAGTCCCCTCCAGCACTGGCCCAGTTGTGTGACCAATGGAATGCAGTAGAAATGATGGGCGGTCACGTCCAGGATTCAGCTGTGAATGCTGTGGCTTCCACCCTGGTCGCTCTCTCTCATCGCTTGCTCTGGGGAAGCCAGCTGCCATGTCGTGGGCACACCCAGGCAGCCCACGCCAGTGAGCTGGACACAGACCCCAGCCCCAGGCCAGCCTCCACAAATGGCCCTGCCCCAGGACCACCCCAGCTCAGCCACGTCCAGATTCCTGCCCCCCAGCAACTGCAAGATAACAAACGTCTGTTGTTTTAAGTTGTGGGATCTTTTGTTACACAGCAGTAGATAACTTATGCACTGGTTTTTTTAAAATTTGTTTTCGCTTTAATAAAATAAGGCTGGAGGGTGGGGTCAGCCTTAGATTTCCCCAGAGTGATGAGACCCCGGGGGAAGAATCCAAAAGCCAAATGGTTCAGAAAAGCCACAGACTGGAGCACGAGGCTTCCCCAGCTCTGTTCAGGAAGCATCTGTGGGATCAGGTCTTGAGTCCTACCCCCAGCTAGGCCAGGACACACAGAGTGACAAAGGCTCACCCTCTGTCAGCAAGATGGGTAGGGAAGTGCATTCATTCTATTTAGCATGGAAGAAATGTCACCTGGATGGCTGAGAAAAGCAGCAGGTTGTCTGGTACCTGCTGGGAGCCACATATCCATGACCTCACCCACTTTTGCCAGCCCTAAGAGGTGGCTACTGTCACCCCCTCCTTTAGATGGGGTCCTGAGGCTCAGGAGCTCACACTCTGTCTGACGGGCACTAGGGATGCCCTCCGGGGAGGGTTTTGAGCTGAGTTTTGGAAAGATGACTCCAGCCATCAGGGCAGAGGAAACACTAGAGGGAGGTGTCAGGGCGCAGGGACTCCGGGGCCGGGGAAAAGCCCTGAGGCCTGAGCTGGGTTAGGGCTGGGTGGTGAGGGAGGAGGGTAGGACAGTGACAGAGGGTAGAGCGGAGGCCGGTCTGGACACGGGGATGGGGAAAGGGAAACCTCCAGGGTGATTCACGGTTTCCAGCTTGGGAGGTGGGGCAGTGGCAGTGCGCACTACCAAGATGTGACCCCCCAAGGAACTCTGTCGGGGGCTGGGAGTAAAAAATTCCCTTGGTGACAAGTTGAATTTCCAGTGCCTGTGGGACATCCAGGTGGAGACGTCCAGGTGATTTGGCATTTACGGCCCTGGATGGAGCTCAGAGGAGAAATCTGGGCTGGGTTCTCAACCTGCTGATGTTAAAAGAGAGAAATCACCAGTACGTGGTGTCAGGAGAGCGGTGGTCCAGGCAGAAGTGGAGACGGGGAAGACACCGCCAGGGAGGGGCAGGAGAACGAGGAGCGCCCAGCTCCGAGGAGGCCGGGGAGGAGGGAGCTTCAAGGTGGACCCGCAGCTGGCACCGTGAGATGCTGCAGGAGCTCAGCAGGGGTGGGCACACTCGGCAGCCCGTCTCAGCAACACCCCACACTCAGGGGTTTCCTCCCAAACCCAGGACACCACAGCACTGCCACATACGTCCGCCTTGGAGACCGCGGAGCGTTGTGGAGAAGGTCCTAACAGCCAGAGCTGGCTGGCAGTGCAGTGGGCTACCGAAGTGGTAGTGAGTGTCCCGTTGCTGGGAGCATGCAAGAAGTTAGATAGCCAATGTCAGAGCGTGGGCGGTGGGTAGGAAGTGGATTAGACACCCACCGACATCCCTCTGGCTGTGAGCTCCAGAATGTGAGAAGAGGGAAGACACAAGCCAGGGAGCGGGAAGAGCAGACACAGTCTCAGAGCCCTGCTCCGAGCTCGAGCTCGCCGTGGGCCGGGCGCGGCTGCCTTAGGAGAAGGGCGCTCGGCCGTGGCCCTGTCCCCACCCCCAGCGAGGCATCGGACGCCCCCACACCCTCCCGTCTTCCTTCCTTCCTGTGCTTTGGACTCCCAGGCCCGGCGGTGGTTGTGGGAAACGTGGCAAAAGGGAATAAGGAAAGCAAGTCAGAGCCCCGGTCAGTCCTTGCTCCAGCCGGAGCCCCGCGAGGCAGGGCCCGTGTGCGGCTCCCGGGCGGCAGTGGAGAAGGCCGTGGGGGTGCCCGGGACGCCACGTCCCACCGACTCCTCCGCCCCGCCGGGGCCCCGCACCTGCTCGCCTCACACCTGGGGGCTCCCGCCGGGGGACCCCCGCCCGGCCCAAAGCCTCCCTGTCCCCCGGGCCCCGAGGGTGGGGAGCCCTCCCTGGCGGGGCGGGCTGGGGCACCCCTGCCCCGGGAGCCCTGACAGCCAGCCTCGCCCTGCTCGCGGCGAGGTTCCCCTGCGGTAATGTCAGTGCGCTTTTCAGGCTGACACACATCCCGCCGATAATTGGGAAGAAGGGAAAATGAAAACATTGAAATTTGCCGTGTCATACGTTCCCTTTTTCTGACTGCCTGATACCCACCGTCCACTGACAGATGCTGTGTTATTAACACCTGATTAAAAACCACTTCAGGTTTGAACCAGCCCGTCGAGGAGGGAGCGTCTTGACAAGACTTGCGGTTCGTGATTGACAATTAGTGATATTCGGTGTGTCACAACACAGGTAGTGTGACTTATTGGTGCCGGTGTAACGCAACACATTTCATCCGAGCTCCTCAGATCGGTACACGGGGACCGGAAGGGGAAGACGAGCCGGCTTTGATTACCAACAAAGGGAGATCGCACACACCTGTCCCGGCGGGCCCGGCCCGGGTCTGTGCATCAGACCGGCGCCTGGGACCCCTCTCTGCGCCGGGACGGCCTCGGCGGCCCGGAGCTCATTATGCAGCCCCGACCGCTCCCTCCTGTCTGGAAACCTGAAAGCTCTTCACCCTGCGCTGCCTCCGCGCCTCCAAATTACCAGCCTGCTCCTCGCAAAACAAAAGGCTTCTCATTTTTTAAAAAGAAAACGATCGTATCTTGATTGACGTGCCACATCCTTTTCCTTCAAGCTTTTTTCCGAACTTGGTGTCAGCGGGAGTTGGATTCCGGGGCCTTTTTTTTTTTTTTGTCTCAGTTCTAATTCAATTCCTTTTAAGTGCTTTTAAGAGCAGTGCAATTCGAGGTCTTTCCTTTTTTGGGTCTGACCTGGATATCAATTTTGGTTTCCTTCTCGCCTGAGATTATCCAGGCACAGAATGGTTGGTTGCGTTCGTGAAAGGTGACGGATTTAATGCCATTCATCTCTGCAAACTTTGGGAGACACGGGCTTAGGTGGGATTTGAGTGTTTGGCGAAGCCGCGTTCCTTGCAACAGAGACGCGAACAGCAGCGTGGGGGTGACGCTGTCTCACCACGCCGCGTGAAGTGGCTTCTCATTACTTTACTCATCGCCTGACTCTGCTCCCACCCTGTCACCCAGACCCCAGCAAAACTCGTGAGAACGAGGACCATGTCTGTTTTGTTCACTGCTGTAGCCGCAGTGCTACAAGGAGTGAGGCAAGGAGTGAGGGCTAAATCGATAAGTGTGGAATGAATGAATGGATGAATGAATGCATTGGTGATGGAGGTCATGGGGCCGGGAGTCAGGGCTTGGGCCTCAAGGGCTCGAGTTTCTTTGCACCCCCTTGCCGCCCCCACCTGAATGGTGTGGTTCCCCCAGCTCTGGTTTCCTGCCCCCCAGGGTGGGTCCCCAGCAGTCGGGCTGTATGAGGGCGAGAGAAGCTGCTTCTCTGCAGGCCAAAGACAGCGGTGCGCCAGGCCAGGTCCTGACAGGAGTGGCACAAAAAGACATAATGACAGGAGGCGGGGGTTGCTGTTTCTGCTCCCATGGGACACCTCTGGCCAGTTCAGCCTTTGCTTGGTCCAGGCTGAAACTACTTGTTCATCCATTCATTCATTCATTTATTCATTCATTCAACAGATGCTCACTGAATCCTTAACAGTAGTGTTCAGTGGCTCACAGGTGCTGGGCTCGGGGTTTGTCACCCCCATTCTCTTGCTGGCCCCTCAGCCCTCACCCCTTGACACAGCCTGGCCAGGCTCTTGGGACATTCTCCTGGACTCCCAAGCTCCATCTGTTGTAAGTTACTAAGGTCAGTGTACTCCAGCTGAGCCATCGGGTCCAGCCTACCTCAGCCTTGGTACATTTTGGTTACCCCGCTCTTCAGAGGACAATCAGAGCAGGGTACCTACTACAGCCTGTAAGGAGAAAGACGTAAGATCCCATATTAGGTTTGCTGAGGGATATCTATCTCCCCACTGCTCCCGGCCCTCCTAACGGCCGGGGCCATGTCGGTGACATCTCTGTGTTCTCAGCCTCAGAACAGGGCCTGCTATGAGCCAGGTGTGCAGGTGTTAGGCACTAGCTCCAGGCAATGCCAAGGGCAAATTGGTGCTTCCTCATTCATTAGCTAGGTGCCCTGGGATAAGTGACTTGACTTCCCCAACCTTCAGTTTTCTCATCTGTGAAACAGAATGATGGGGTCCTCTGCAGAGGTTCAAAGGCGGGGGCTCTTAACAGCCCCTGGGCCCCTCGGACAGACTGGGGAAGCCTGCGGGCCCCTTCCCAGAGCAATGGTTTTTAAATGCATAAGATAATATACACAGGATTACAAAAGAAACCAATTTATTAAAATATAATTATCAAAATAGAAAAATTCATGATGTAGCAATGCATGTGTTTCTTTATTTACAAATTAAACAGCAAGATTTGGCGGCAGGTCTCATAATGATTTCAAGGTGGTGCTGAGCGTAGAGGATTTTCTAAGAAACCTGCAGCAACTGTAACGCGATGTGAAGACACCTGTGATTCCACCGGTGACAGTGATGGGTGTTGCTAATACCACATTCATAAAGGCAGGAAATGTGAAATTTCAGTTTGAAGGGAGCCAATATTCCTATTCGGGTGTAGGGGCCCCTTTCTGAGGACTGCACCTGGGGCTGGGGCGGGAACAGGGAGAGGCAGCAAGGGGGTACGGCAGGTGGCTTGGGCTGGCCTGAGGTGGGATGTGGGGGCCTTGGGCCCAGAGTTCTGAGTGTGAGTCCTCCCTCTGGCTGTGGCACGGGTCTCTAGCAAAAGACAGGTGATGTATAAACATGGCAGTTAACACCTCAGCAACAGTGGTTAACAACGGCTCATGTTTAGCGAGTGCCCAGCGTGGGCCGTGGCTCATGCTGTCACATTTCGATCCCTGTCTCTGTTAATACAGAGACGCTGCAAGGTCTTCACTACTGTGATTCTCATCTTTCAGAAGAATAGGCTAGCACTCAGAGAGGTCATGCCACCTGCCCAAGGCCACACAGCTTGGGTTGTAGGAGGTTGGTCCCAAACCCAGGAAAGGCTAATTCCAAAGTCCATGCTCTTCACCACTTGGTGGTGTTTAAAATGTTTGTTTTATAATTTAGTAGGTATAAAAAGCATCTTATTATTTTATCTTTTAAAATATCATTTATGAAGTTGAATACTTTTCATGCTCTGGTTTAGTAATGGTTTTGCCTCCTGGGTGAGTTACCTGTTCAAGTCCTTGGCTTTGGTGAATATTCTTCAGCAAATCTATTAGGATTTGATGTTGTTCTTATCAGTTTGTACTAACTCTTTAAATAGTATTTAAAGAGATTTACTGCATTCTGAACATTGAATATAATTTTGGCATCTTCATTTAGAAATTCCTCCCCACTTGCCAAATATATAAAAATACTCCAGCAATTGTTGCTTGAGTCTTTTGCTTTTATGTACAAATATTTATTAGTAATAGGATTCATTACAAAATACACAAATGTCCACATCATCAGATGGCAAAGGAGCACCTTTCTTGGGACGGTCACTCTCAAATTTGCCGAGTCACCACGCCCAGTGGGCATTCGCTGAAAACACAGGCTCTAGGCTGCCCCTTGGAGATGCCGACCTCAGTGTGGGGGGGCCTGGGACTCTGCATTTTACAAAGCCCCTCTGCTTGTGCTGAACACATACGAGTTTGGGGAGCAGCTTTGGGGGACCTCTGTTTTATGACACCATTTGTCTGAACGATATAGAAACTCCCAAGTTCAGAATAAAGCATCTCAATGGTTAGCAGACTTCTGAGCAAGATTTCAAGTTACAGACTCTGGCTCTGCCACTTACAAGCTGAATATCCTTAGACTTTATCTCCCTGAACCTCCATTTTCTCAGCTGTGAAATGAACACAACAGACAGCATCTAACTCACAGGGCTGGGGTGAGATAAACAAGGGCGCATCGGTAGTGCACAAAACGCAGTCTGGTTTGTGGTAAGAGCCAAGTATGTGTGAGCTGCTGTTGTTGTTACTGCTGCTGCTACTGAAATTGCCCTTTGACATGGCGAATATTCAGGGAGAGCATGTGCTCACAGGCCCTGGGACTTGGGTGCCTGTAATGAGCACATCTTTCATAGGGAATGTTGCCGTGTGGTCACCAAACTCTCAAAACACAAGGTGCTTGGTTGAAGGCATGCTGGGCCTGATTCTGGAGTAGGTGGGACCAGGTTGAGGCGACAGAATTAGCTGGGCTCGTGGGAGTCCCACTACAATGCCCAGGGTGGCTTGGTGAACTCTGGGGTGTCTGGACTGGCAAGGCATTGATACTCTGGGGCCCATGTGATGGATGGGGACAGTGACTAGGATGTCATAGAGGGAAACAACATGGCAGGGCAGAACCCCAGTTCTGCCATTTAAGAGCTGTGTGTGATCCCAGAAGGTCCCTTAACCTCTCTGGTTAATCATGTATACCTTTCAGGGATTCAAAAACTAAAGATGTTATGTCAAAGCTTGGCCAAGGGGCTGAACACATTTGGTAATTATTGGTTTGATTAACATGGTTGCAGCACTTTGGTTCTGTGCTGGAGTCCATTAGACTGGGAGCTGCTGGGAGTGCCTGGAAAGTGCTAGACAGAGGGGGAGTTGGAATGGGAGGGTGCCACGGCTTTTGACAAAGGCTTGGGGCTCAGGGCAGGTTCTAATCTCAGCTGATGCGAGGCTGTGGCTCAGCAGACAGGCTGTATCCGGCTCCCCCAGCCTCGCAGATGCCAGGCTTGGAGCCCCATCTGATGCCCACATGACAAAGAGTATCCTCAGTCGATGTGATCTGGGACCAAAAATCCAAAGGAAGAAACTCAAATGTGCACAAACAAATAATCATTTAGTAAAGTGGCCAGAGACAAGACCTATTTACCCTAATCAATACGTTCCTGTATTCCAGCCATACCCTGCCAGAAACTGTAATGAAAAAAGAGATGCCATTCCCAGAAGCAATGGAAAAATACTTAGGAATAAACTTAATGAGAAATGCGTGTGACCTATATAAAGACAACTACAAAATTTTATTGGTGAAATAAAAAGAGACCAGAATAAATGGGGAGGCATACTACGTTTCTGCATGGGAAGACCGAATATTGTAAAAATGTCAAACCACCTCCGTGTTAATTTGCAGATTTAATGCAATACCAAACAACTCCGCAAAAGGTACTTGATAGAACGATTCTAAAATTTGTCCGGAAGAAACATTGATCAGAATATCAAAGAATATTCTGAGAAAGGGGAGCATTGATATATAACCTTAGTGATTATCAAAACTTATCTTAAAGTAGCAACAATTAGGACAGAGAATATTGATGGAAAAAAAGAAATTGATTTTAATGGATTAGAATAGAAAGCACCAAAATACACGTGATCACTTGTAAAAATGAAATACAATAAAGAAATCAGCCCCAATACAATGAGCGGGTGATGAGTTGTTTAGCAAATGCTGTTGGAAAAAACTGATCAGCAATTTGAAAAAATCGTTTGTAATTTAGATGTACCTTTTACTTCATATCCAAACACACCAGCTGTAAGAAAAATAAAGTCCAGAAAAGGATCAAATACTGGAAAATCTAGCAGAGAAAGGATTTGGGTACTTATTAGATCTTCAGAAGACTAATTTTAAATGAATTTATAGAATTTAAAATATACACTAATTTGATGACTAAGTAAAATATTTGCGTGGGAACAAGAACCAGGAGGAGAACAAAACGCTCAGGGAGACGTTTTTCCTTTTTGTGTTAATAACATTTGTTCAGTAAATAAAAATTCAGGGTAAAATGTTCACAAATTGTGTTTTGAATAATTAAATATTATAAAAACTTAAATATGTATTAACACATAATCCCTTTATCTGCCATTGCTCTTCTATTTTTAAAGAGTTAGAGAAACATTTAAGACAATCTCATCTCCTAGGTCTAATCCCTTATGAAGCGCTTTGCTGATAAATGTTCTCACTTGTTCTTTAACTTTTATGAATTTCTGCTTGACTTCACTTTGATTTTCCTCAAGGTCAGGGTCACCCTAAAAATTTTTTTATGGGGAGGTCAAACTTTTGGTCAAGTGTACAATCTTAAGTGTACGGCTCAGTGAACACCCTTTTCACCACCCATAAAAATGCAGAGCGTCCCCAGCACCCAGAAGTTTCCCTCTGGCCAGTCTCCACACTCGTCTCCTGGTTTCCACACAGAAAAGGTTAGATTTGCCTTTGTTTCGGAGCTTTGTTTACGTGGAAGCGTACGGCCTGGCTTCCCCAGCACTGCACTGGGGCTGGGAGCTGCGTTCCCGTTGTGGTGCACACTGGCAGTTCAGTGTTCGCGGCTGCGCACTCGTCCATCGTGTGAATATACCATGTTTTATTTATCCATCCTACTGTTGACGGATTTGGGGGTCGTTTCCAGACTTTGGCTACCATGAATAAGGCTGCAGTGAATGTTCTTACATGTTGTGGAGGTGCAACTCATTACTCTCGGATGAATCCTTAGGGGTACGGTGGCTGTGTTATAAGGTAGATAAACATACAGCTTTAGTAGATGCTGACAAGCAGTCTCCAACGTGGTTGTAGCATTTCACATCCTTCCAGCAGTGTATGAAAGTTTCAGTTGTTCCACGTCCTCGTCAACACTCGGTATTGTTGGTCTTTTAATTTTAGCCTCTCTGGTGTCACTCTAAGCTTTAATAGCTTTTGTCAAAGCCCTTTCAGAGCCTCCAGCAAAGTTTCAGTTACCTTATTGCCTACTGAGCCATACTGATGTTTGGAGATACCGGAGGGAAAGTTTAGACCAAATTCCAGTGGGGCCAAGAGCCCATTCTTGGGAAGCCAAATGTAGCATGAAGTCCCCGGGGCCGGAAGTAGGGAAGACACCAGGAAGCCCATTTGAGCAACAAGGACCAACGGAGGCCAGAGCTGGGCAAGCCCATGGATCGTGCTGCTGTGTCCCAGTTCCCTGCAGTGCAGAAGGGGGACAGCTGATGAAAGGTGCAGCCGTGAAGGGTCACCTCTTCCTGCTCCAAAGAGGAGTAAGTGCAGACACACAGAGCATGTCCCCACCAGCCACAGGCCACGTGTCCTTTCCCACCATATCTCTGGTTTGTGAGGTCTGCTGTGGCCCCTGGCTGGTGGGCAGGGTAGAGGGCTGGGGTGAAGTAGAGCAGGGGCTGTAGCCCCCTCTAGGGGCACTTTGAGGAATAAGAGTGGCAGGACTCCGAAGCGGTGGGCATGGGGAGGGGCTATTTGGGCAGGTTTCAGAGGGGATGGGAAGGGAGGGAACAGCACTTTGGGATGGAAAAGACGTGGGTGTCCGATAACCTGGAGTCTCCGGCTTGCAAGCTGGAGGGGAGGGGAGGCGGGACCAGGCTGGGGGAGCCTCTGTCTGAGCCTGCCACTGCATCCCTGCATCCCAGGGCCTGGGAATGGGGCCAGGGCTTCCCTAGGATCAGGCTTCTTTGGGGCGAGCACAGCGCCTGACTCCTTGACTCGAGAACTGTGTCCCTCCCATAGCCCCCTCCTCCACCCATAGCTGCTGCATCCTCGCATGTGGCCTCCGTGCCCAGGGCTCGTCCATCCCTCAGAGCCGGTGTCTGGGAGTAGGTGATCAGGGCCGGGCAGGTCAGGCGGGCTCAGCTCTGCAATCAGGTTTGCTGCTGAGGTCCAGGGGTCAGCTCAGCTCCAGCTTCCGGGGAAAGGTGGCCAGAGTTTCCTGGAAGATCTGGATCTGGGCAGGGGCAGGGAGAGGGCGTGGTGGGCGTGAGTCCCAGGTGCTCAGCCCGGAACCAGGGACTTCTTTCAGGACCTTCTGGGTCTGTGTGCACAAGGACCCTCCGCCCACCCCTCTTCCCCAGCTCTCAGACCTGGAATCTGGCTCCTTGCTGAAGACACTGCTCTGTCCCTGGGCCCTGAACTTAAGCCTGCCTCCCTCCCTCCCCTCATCCTGGGCCGTGTGTCTCTGGAGTAGGGACACAGTTTATTGTATTTCCCTGAGAGAGTCACACATGGACTTTTGTGTTAAGTGGCAGAGAGAGAAAGAGAGACAGACAGACAGACACAAAGAAAGTGTTATATGAAAGTCAGGACCCAAGCAGGAGACGCAGTAAGAGACAGCCAGAGAAAAAGAGAGAGAATGAGAGAGAGAGAGAGAGAGAGAGAGAGACACACACACACACCCAGGCACAGAGCATGGAGAGGGAGGGGGAGGGAGTCAGAGACACACACAGACCCAGGAGAGCAGGAGAGGCGGAGGGGTCTGGCGGGTGGCCGGGAAGCTTTGTTCCCCGCATCCTTTGGGCAGCCAGTGCTGCCCCCCATCCCCCCTGCCCTGCTCCCTGGCACTGGCTGCCCTCGAGCACCCCACCTGGGGCCCGCACCTGCCCTGCTCCAGCTCCCGGCCAGCTGCGGGTCCTTCACCCTCCACACCTGCACGCGGCTCCTCACCCGCCCTCAGCTCACACAACACCGGCAAAGCCCCCCAACCTCTCTGGGGCCCCTCCGTTCCCTCCTTCCCTCCTTTCCTCGTCTGTGTGCCAGGCGTAGTGCTGGGCAGTGGGCCCTCAGCGGGGAATGGGGCAGAGGGGGCTCTGTGTCCGTGGCACTTACCACCTGCCAGGGGCCCCTGGGGCCCAGGTGGTATCAGTAGAGGCTGCGTCCCTTTGGATACTGACCGGAGACTGTCTTGGCCGCACGGCGCCCTCTGGTCCAAGGGCATGGGGTAACAGGGAGAGGCTCCTGTTACAATCTTATCCATTCCAAAACCACAGTGACTGTCCAAGCTCTTTCCAACGCTGAAGCCATACCCTTCCCTGACAAAGGAGAAGGGAGAGAGGGACCGGGCAGGAGAACCTGTGGCCTCTTGCCTCCGCCCTCTGTCTGGGTCGGGCCCCTTGTCATGGGGCAGTCAATGATCTTCAGCATTCAGGCCTTACTGGACATCCAGTGCCACCAGCCAGAGCACAAGACTCCAAAATGCCCACAATCCCTCCGCCTTGGCTGTAGGGCCTGGTTTTGGGGGGACTGTAGCTGGCCCAGGGTCTGGGGGCCATTTGGTTAATCAAAGGAGAGAAAGAAGCCACAATGCAGGCATGGGCCTGACGAAGCCCTCCAGCCCCCAAAAGCTCTCTGGAGGGGAAGTGGGGGAGGGGCACAAGGAGCCTCTCAGCCCTCCCTGTGATCTCGGATGTTCTAACCTGGTGTGGCACAAGTGCCCATGACCGTCACATGGAAGGGCTGTGCCAAGCTGGCATCAGGGTGAGGCAGGTGCCTCCTCCCCACACCCGGGAAGGAAGCTGCAAGCTGAGTCCTGGAGGAGGCAGGAAGCCCAGCAGGGGGAGGAGGAGAGGGCAAGACGGAGCGGAGAGAAGAGAGAAAAGTGTTCCTGACAGGCTCTGAAAGAAGAGGGAGTTGTGGGAGGCGTCGGGAGGAGACAGTGGCAGAGCCAGGTGCCTGTGGTAGGGGCAGACGTACCCAGGTACACACTTTAGAAAGACTGTCCTGGTTGGTGCGTGAGTGGATTGGACCAGTCCAGGTTAAAGGCAGGGAACTGGATTTCCCCGTCTGTAAAATGGGGTCATAACACCAACCTCACACGGCTGGGACCAGAGCAGAGGTGGAAACTGAAGAGGTTCTGCTGCTGTGATTCCTAAATAAAATGTGGACGAGGGCAGGTGCCCCAGATAGGGGTGGGACCCACAGAGGCCCAGGTGTAGGCAGAAGCTGTCAGCCCCAGTCTGCCCCTGCTGCCTCCTGCACCTGGCACTGCGTGCACACCCGCCAGCGCTTGCTGACTCAGCGAGCGAACAGCAGCCACTCCCAGCCCCAGTGGGTGACAAGGCCGGGCATGTCATGCAGGCACCGTGATGCCTCCCTCTTGGCGTTGCTGATCATTTGGAGTGAGACCAGTTCATAAAGCAAACATCCCTGTGTAAGTCCTCGACAAATGGTAGCTGCTGTGTTTTTGGATAGCGATGAAACGGCTGCTGGGGCCAGGGAGGGCACGGTGAGACCGCGAGTCCTACTCCTGGCACCCAGCACTCAGCACCTCCGCGTCACAGCCACGAGCGAGGCTGTAGCTCCACCTACAAACCCCCTAGGTCCCCCTCCATCTCTGAGTCCCCAGCCTGGTCCGGCCTCGCCACCACTCCTGTGGACCCTGCAGCTGCAGGAGTCCCAGCTGCAAGGGGCTTGCTGCCTCCACGCTGGGCCCATGCCCCATTCTCCACCCTCAGCCAGCGGGAGCTTCGCGACAGGGAGCAGAGCCCGTCACTCTCCTCTCAGAGCTCCCCATGGCTCCCCTCTCCTTTATTCAGGGCGCTACAGTGCCCTTCCCTGCCAAAATGGTCTCTTGCTCCGCTCCCAGCCACTCTGCTCCACCACGGTCCCCCGTCCCCAGGTCCCTCCCTGTCTCAGGGCCTTTGCTCTTTTTGTTCATGGGAAGTTCTCTCCCCAGGTGTTTATGCAGCTGGCTCCTCCGTGTCCTTCAGCCTAAATGACATTTTTCCCCAACGGAGACCTACTCTGATCACCCCATGTAGAATTACGTCTCCTTATTGCCTCCCCAGATTTTTTTCTTCATTAGGCCCATCAGCCTCTGAAGCCTTCTTATTCATTCATTTATTTTCTTGCTGGGAGTCAAAATCCAGTGCGAACTCCACGAGCAAAGGGGAGCGGAGCAATGTCTTTCAGTGTGGAGCACATCAATACAGTGAATGAATGAGTGGACGGCGAGGGAGAGGGTGGCAGTGGCAGGCAGAGGTGGCGATGGCAGTGACAGTGGTGTAGGGAGGAAGAGGTGTTGTGGGACTCTGGTGAGGACAAGCCGGGGTGCCTCAGGCATCCGTGTCTGCGGCTTGCTGGTGCTCTCTGTGTCCAGGGCTGCATGCTGCCCTCGGGGCTACCTCGGAGCATCCTGCAGTCCACAGAACACCCCAGAGCCCGGCCCTCCTCCCCGTTTAATATGCAGCTTAAACTTTACACTCCCTGTGTAAACATCTCGGCACCTTCTCATCCATTCTGGGCCTTACCAAAAATAAAAATATTTTGGTAGTGCAAATAAAAGCAAATATTTGACACCACTTGGTATTTTTCAGTGCATTAATTAGCAATTTGCTGGATAAACATTGCTGTGTAAACCAACAATCACTTCCCAATAATTAAAAGCCATGTCAGATGTTACAGGAAAAGCCCCTGGTGTGTGCTCCAGGAGGAGGCTGTGGGCTGGAGAGACCCATCCAATCCCGGGAACCTGGGTCGCTTGGTGCCCCACAGGTGACTGGAGCAAATGTGAGAATCAGTTGGCCACGGTTTGTGATGAAAATGGTAGTTGGTCTAGGGTAGTGGCTGCCTGTGTGGGCTTGGGAATCCGACAGACTCAGGGCAGGGAGCCCCAGAGCAGCCACTCAACAGCTGTGTGACCTTGGATAGCATACTTCTCTCTGAATCTCAGGTCCTCCATCTGCAAAATGGGTACAATGAAAGTTCCTGTCTCACAGGAGTGTTCTAAGGATCAAAGGATAGAATAGGTGTGCTTAGCACGGGGTGCACACTCAGCAACTATGGGCTGTCGGTTGTTATTGTTGATGCTGTTTTCCCTCTGGGCGATGTGCTCTGGGCCTCATCGCTCTCTGACCCACTTCTCTTACTGTTAAGCTCTTAGCCAGTACCACTACCTAAGGAAGGTGGTGGATTAAATCTTTGCCCATCAACTCTTTGCTCAGCCTCTCTCCAAAATATCTTCCTGGTCTGTGAAGTGAAATGCTAATGACCAACTGTGCTTGGCTGGGATGGGGGGGACGGCAGGGGTGGCTCAGGGGTGGGGAGCTGTAGGGACAAGGCTGCAAGGCGGGGACCTCTGCCCTGACCTGTGTGGTCTCAAGCCTGGGAAGTCCTGTGATTCAGGAAGATTGGCCTGAGCAGGCTGAAAGGGGCGTGGACGGCCAGGCTGCAGGAGATGACAGCAAACCAAGACTTTTTGTTTAACTGCTGCCTCCCTCCTCCCATTCCTGCTGAAATTACTGCGGGGCTGTAAAAACAGAGGGGCTGTAAAGACACGTGCCACCAGGAACACAGGGGAGGATGACACCGATGCATTAGAAACTGGGAGAATTGCTACAGACACTGGAGGAAGCTACCCGGAGAAAGGGCTGTGTGAGCAGGGGCCGCCTGGAGGAATTTGAGCTTCCTGTGATCTCACACCTACTGTGAGTGACAGCTGAGGCTGAGAAAGTCATGTGCATCTTCCCACAGGAACCCCTCCTCGCAGCACGGGGACGAGGTGCTGTCCTGACCCTGTTTTGTACAAGAGGAAGCTGCAGCCTGGGAGTCTGTCACTTGTTTACAGCTACTTGGCTAATAAGTGGCTGAGCTGGGACTTGAGCCAGGTCCATCCGATTCCCGAGCCCATGTTAACTCCAGGCGAGGCGGCCCCCCTAAGCGTGGGGGAGCCCATCAGAACCCCATAACCCTCCGGAGCGCGGGGAGGCAGAGCCTGGGGGTGAGGTGGGCTGTGGCGCGGAGGTGGGAGCAGTCTCCGAGGGCCAGCGCGCAGCCCTGGTGGGAGGCTGGCTCGGCAGAGGGGGCGACACCTCGGCTGGGTCGTGGCGTGGCCATGCCAGGTAGGGAGGGAGGGAGGGCCACACCCCAGCCACCTCAGAGCTGCACCAGCTTCGGAGCCAGGCTCACTCGCAGAGCAGCGACACTGCCGCCGCACACGTGCCTCGGCGCATCGCCTCGCGCCCCTCAGACCACGACGCTCGGAAGCAGCGAAACCCCGAATGCTCCCCTCATCTGGGCTCTCCTGCTGCCCTCCCTGGGGCCTGGAAGACTAGCGCAGGGTTCTTATCTCGAGCCTCAGGGAGGGGCGCACGCTCGCCGTGACGGGGAGTGGGTGGGGGCCAGCCACGGGCCGTGTGAGCAGACGCAGCGCTTCATCGTGAAGGAATCGACGCGAACGTTCCCCGACCCCAGACAAACCTCCCGCCACAACCGGCAGGTCTCTTTAGAGAAACCTCCAATCGTGTGCCCGCTGGGATTCGAGGGGACAGTGTGTATCCGAAAAAGGTATGCTCTGAGACTGGAAAAGACTGTTTTTAGCTGAAAAGTGCAACTGCTACATCTCAAAAGGCAACGGAGGCAGGAGACAGCAGGTTGAAGACTGCAGAAGACTGGAACGGAGTCGTCCGGAAGATGGGTCTCGACATCTGCCCACAATCGTGAGAAAGGAATAAAGGGTGACTGCGCCCAGTGAAAGACACCTTGAAAAAAGATCCTATAAACAGAATAAAATAAATAGTCAAAGGAACAAGAAAGCAAAATTGCCCTTTGAACATTAGGCGAAGTTAACGAAGAGACCTATAAGTGGGTGAAATGATTGGACTTCAAGGACAAAGAGGAAAATCTTATACATATCCAGGCAGGAAAAAACTTGTTGCCAACTATATTAATTATAAAATAGATTTGGCTGTGTGTACACAGGGGCACAATAACAATGGCAAAAACAATAGAAAAATATTTCTCTTTCATGTAATAGTACAAAAGTATGCAATTGTAGGTTTGCACATGAACCCTGTTAAGTAAACGTGATCTACAGATCATTAAAAGAAAAATGAGGTTTATTTTGTGAATGTACAAATTGTTCAATATTAGGGAATATACTAATACTATACACTGTAGTAATATATCTAAGGAGAAAACCTACATTATCTTCTTCATAGATATCAAAAAGACATTTGAAAAATTCAACATTCACTTTTGATAGAAACACTTAACAAAACGAGGATAGGTGGATTCTTCCCTAATATGATGGAACGCATCTGTGGTGGCACAAAAGTCAACGTCACGCTTTATGAGAAAGCACTAGAAGTATCTCCACTAGTTTCCCCATCAAAATCAGGAGCCAGACAAGAATATTTCCAGTCACACTATTGTTAAGCATTGAGCTGAAGGTACTAGCCAAAAGAAATTAAAGGGATAAAAAATTAGAAATGGAAGTCAAACAACATTATTTGCTGATAATATGGTCATATATCAAAAAAACACCGGAGAATCAAATTTAAAACTACTATAAACAGCAGGATAATTCAACAAGGTAGTGGGGTGCAAATTGATATGTGGAAGTTAACAGTTTTTGTATATAAGAACAAGCAGTTAGAAAATATAATGGAAGAAAAGACCTCATTTATAATAGCAGGAAAAAAATACAGGAATAAATGTATCAGAAAATTTGCAGAACCTGTAAGACAAAACTTAAACACTTCTGAGGGATCTAAAAACTTAACCACTAGGAAAACAAACAGTGTTCTTGGGAAGGAAGACGCAGCATCATGAACAGGCAATTTCTTCTCAAGTTCATTTATAAATTTAATGCAATCTCAAAGTGTCAGTATGCTTCTTAGAAAAACTGGACAACTGATTCTAAAATTTACATGAAAAAATACAAGAGTAACCAGAAATACTGAAAAAGAATGTCCATAAAATGTACTAACCCTATAGTGTTTAAGGTCCCTCATTACTAAAAACAAGGCTATCTGGTCCTATCAGAGACAAACAGGCCAAGAGATGAGAAACAAATCCAAGATTCAGAGCCCAGTATGGACAGAACTTTAGTTTAAGTCCAAAGTGCCAACTCCAGTAGAAATGTGTGGTAGAGAATTGTGTGACGTTACACAGACTAAACCACAGCCACAGTGGGAGACGTCAGCAAACTGCTCTCAGTACTTCACTTCTCAAATATTAATAGGTAGCAAATAAATAAAAATATGGGATCCAATTAATATTATCTATAAGCTTATTTTTGGTGACTATATAGCTGAGGTTTTTGCTATAAGAAATACATATTGCTTTCAGATGCCCATGAAACATTTTAAAAAATTGATCATTAACTTAGCCAGAAAGAAGACACAATATTTCCCCAAAAGGAGAAATCGTACAGGCCACATTTTTTTCTGACCTCAAAGCAATGAAACTAGAAATTAATTACAAAGAGAATAAGACAAATATCTTTTTAGAAATGAAAAATCACTCTGCTAACTAATTATTTTGTGAGCTAGGAAACTAGACTGCAGTTGCAGAATATTTAGAAAATAAGATAATGACAAAACCACGCATTAACACGTATGGGATGCGGCTATGCCTGTACTCACAGGATAATTCACAGCTTTAATTGCTTTTATTATTAAGTGAGCAAGAATGAAAATAAATGAGGTAAGCATTCAATGCAAGAAATTGAAAAGAGAGCAAAATAGAAAACAGAAGAAAGAAATTAATAAAGGTAATAGCTGTCTTAGTCCATTTTGTGCTGCTATAATAGAATACCTGAGACTGGGTAGTTTATAAAGAACAGAGATTTATTTCTTGCAGTTCTGGGGGCTGGGAAGTCTAAGGTCGAGGGGCTTGTATCTGGCAAGGGCCTGCTTACTGGTCATCCCATAGCAGAAGGAGGAATGGCAAGAGAGTATGCACAGGAGAGAGAGGAAGGGGGCTGAACTCATCACTTTATCCAAAACCCACTCACACGGTAACTAACTAAACTGCTTCCGTGATAACAGCATTAATCCATTCAGGAGGGCTGAGACCTCATGATCTAATCACTGCTTAAAGGTTCCACCTCTCGACAGTGTTGCCTAGGGGGCTAATTTTCCAACACGTGAGCTTTGGGGGACAAATTCAAACCATAGCAATAGCTGGAATTAGTGATATTGAAAAATTTAAAAGCAGAGATTATCTAAAACCCAAATGCTGCTTCTTTAGAATCATCTATAGAAGAAACAATTTTCTGGTAAGATGAATCAAAAATAATATAAAAGAGAAGGCAGTATTATAAATGAGAAAGTAGTCCAAACCGTAGATGATGAGATAATTTTCAAATTATGAAAGAATGTTACATGAATAAATTTGAAAATCTCAAAATGAATAATTTTCTAGGAAAACGTAAAGTAATAACACACAAATATACAAATAACAACCAAGTTTAGGATATAGTTAAAATCACATGGCCCAACTGATTTTGTAGGGTATTCTTTCATAACCAAGCAAAGAGATAATTTCATTTGTACCAGAGTATAACAGAGCCAGAAAGCCTTTCAATTCATGCTACGGATTTGTATGGGCTCTGGATACTAATTAGTGTGTAAACTTCATGAAAAATTCTGTTGGGATTAGAATCATATTGAATCCATATATCAATTTGGGAGCACTGTGAGATACTGAGTTTCTCCAAGCATAAAATGATAGATCTTTTTATTTATGTAGGATTTTTTTGTCTTTCACCAATCTTTGAAACTTTCTCTATAAAGTTCAAATACACTTCTTGTTAGATTTATTCTTAGATACCTTATAGACTTTGTTGCAGTAGTGTTTTTTTAAGTTAAAAATTTGATTGCCAACAAATACATGAAAAGATGCTCAATATTACCGTCATTAGATAAATGCAAATTGAAACCACAGTGAGACATCACTTCAAACCCATTAGGATGGCTACTATCAAAAGAACAGAAAGAAACAAGAATTGGCAGAGATATGGAGAAATTGGAACTCTTGGGTCCTATTGATAGAAATGTGAAATGGTGTAGCTGCTATGGAAAGTAGTATGGTGGATCCTCAAAAGATTAAAAACAGAATTATCATATGATCCAGCAAACCCATTTCTGAGTATGTATCCAAAACTATTGAAAACAGGATCTTGAAGAGATATTTGTGTATCTATGGTCATGGCAGCACTACTCACAATAGTCAAGAGGTGGAAGCAACCCAAATGCTCATTGATGGATGCATGGATAAATAAATACAATGGAATATTACTCAGCCTTAAAAAGAAAGGAAATTCTGACACATGCCACAACATGGATGAACCTGGAGGACATTATGTTAAGTGAAATAAGCCTGTCACAAAAAGGCAAATAGTGTATGATTCCACTTATACGAGGTATCAAAAGTAGTCATATTCATAAAGACAGAAAGTAAAGTGGTAGTTGGCAGGAGCGGGGAGAAGTAAATGAGGAGCTATTGTTTAATGGGTGTAGAATTTCAGTTCTGCAAGATGAAAAAGTCTTGGAGATCTATTGCACAATAATGTGAATGTACTTAACATAGTGAACTGTACATTTAAAAAGGGTTAAGGTTGTTAATTTCATGTGTTTTTACCACGATTTAAAAAATTTTTTAATTATAGAAAAAAATGTAAACTGTTGTTACCAGAGCATAGAGCTTAAATTTAATTATGTTCACTTTAGTATATTGATTTTATATCAAGAAACCTTGCTCAGCCTTTCTATGTGTGCTAATAGACTGTGCATAGATTCTGTTGGATTTTTTTTATGTAGCTGATCATATCATCTGCAAATAATAACAATTTTGTTTTTTTCTTTTCAATCCTTATGCTTACATTTCTTTTTCTTGTCTTATTGTGTGATCCACAACTTCCAGTACACTGTTAAATACAGTTGTCATAAAGGAGATCTTTGTCTTATTTCTGATTTTAAAGAAAATGATTAATTTTATGTATCAGCTTGATTGGGCCATGGGGAGCCAAGATATTTGGTCAAACATTATTCTGGCGGTGCTTGTGGGGTGTATCAGAGGAGATTAACATGTTAATGGGTAGACTGTGTGAAGCAGATTGCCCTCCCTGATGTGGGTGGCCCTCATCCCATGAGTTGAGTGCCTGCGTAGAACAAAAAAGCTGACCCTCCCACAAATGAGAAGGAACATCTGACTGAACTGTCTTGAGTTGGGACATGGGTTTTTTTCCTGCCTTTGGTCTCATACAGAGACATTGGCTCTCCTGGGTTTCAGGCTTGCTGAGTGCAGATCTTAGGACTTGTCAGCCTCCATAATTGCATTAGCCAAGTCTTTATAATAAATCTTTCTGTCTCCATCTCTGTCTCTGTCTCTTTTTGTGCATGTGCTCATGTGTGCATGTGCATACACACATGCACACACACACATGCTTTATTGGTTTTGTTTCTCTGGAGAACCCCAACTAGCACAACTGGGATTATCTGTTCATTGAATGTTTGGTAGAAGTCGACTTTTACCACCTAGTGGGTTTTTCTGAGTGTAGGAGGGGTTAGATTTTTACATTGATGATTACATTTCTTTTTAATGGTTACAGAGGTCTTTTCAGAGTTTCTAATTCTTCCTGAGACAATTTTGGTAAGTTGCACATTCCAGGAAATTAGCCATTTTGGACTAGATTTTCAATTTTATTGGCATAAAGTTGTTTAAAACATTCTTTTGTGATTTTGAAAATTATCGCTTTTGCTGTGTTTCTTTCCTTTTTAAATTTCTGCTATCATTTATTTGTACTGTCTCTTTTTCTTACCTGGCCTTGGGCTCTGTTGATTTTTTTCATTGTTTGGTTTTAAATTAAATTATTTTCTGATCTTTTCTTTATCATTTCTTTCATTTTTCTTTCTTTGGATGACTCTGTTGTTCTTTTTCTAATTTCTTAAGTTGGGTTCATAGCTCATTAATTTTCATTCTCTTCTTGTCTAATATAAACACCCTCTGAATACTACTTTAGCTGCATCCCATAAGTTTTGATATGTAATATTTGAACTATCCATAATTATTTTTCTTTGATCCATAACTTATTTACAACTATGCTGTAACATGGAGTTTAATTGCTTGTATTTTTATTAACTCTAATTTAATTGCATTATGGTCAGAAGAAATGAACTGTATGCTAACAACCCTTTGGAATTTGTTGAAATTTGCTTTTTGACCTTGTATCTATCAATTTTTGCAAACATTTCTAATGTACTTGAAAAGAATGGGTTTTCTATAATTGTTTGTTCCAAATCTTGTATATACTTACCAACCAAATTTTTGTCTCCTTGTTCTATAAATTACTGAATGAATTTCAATGACCAGATAATCCCAGTTGTATTAGTTAGGGTTCTCCAGAGAAACAGAACCAATAAAATGTGTGTGTGTGTGTGTGTGTGTGCGCGCGTGCACAAAAAAAGACTAAAATTTTCCACTATAATAATGGATTTGTCAGTTTTTAAAATAATCTAGTATACTTTTGTTTCATACGTTTTGTGAGACTGTGGTATTAGGCACATACATAATAATAAATAATATAATGTAACTGTTATATACTATTGGTGAGGTCTTCCTTTTATCACTGTCATTTATGATACTCTTTGTATCTAATGATGATTTTTGCCTTAAAGTGTGTTTCCCCCCTTGATATTAATGTAGCCAACCCAACTTTTATTTGGCTAGTATTTGCTTTGTATAATTTTTCTATCCTTTTACTTTCAATATTTTCATCCACAAATAATTGGATTTTGATTTTTAAAAATCAATCTGAACATCTGATTTTAAATGAATGGAGTTTTGTCCATTTATATGTACTGTAAGCTGATATGTCTGTATTAAGTTTACTTTATTACTTTGTCTTATTCTGTTTATCATGCTTTTTTTTTTTTTTTGTGAGTCAAGGTCTTGCTCTGTGCCCAGGGCTAGAGTGCAGTGGTGTCATCATAGCTCCCTGTAACCTCACACTCCTGGGCTCAAGTGATCCTCCTGTCTCAGCCTTCCCAGTAGCTGGGACCACAGGTGCACACCGACACACCTGGCTAATTTTTCCATTGTTTTTGTAGAGATGGGGTCTCGCTTATGCTCCAGCTGGTCTTGAACTCCTGGCCTCGAGTGATCCTCCTGCCTCGGCTTCCCAGAGTGCTAGGATCACAGGCAAGAGCCACTGCACCCAGCTTATCATGCTTTTTATTTGCTTATTTTCCTATCTTCTTTTGAAGTGGTCGAATTTATATTCCCTTTCCTCCTTCTGCATTCTATTTCTAGTGCTTACCTTAAAATTTTTTAAGTAAACCTTTAATGTGAGAATAATTTTATATTTACAGAAAAATCATGAAGCTAGAACAGAGGTTTTCATATACCCCACTTAGTTTTCCCATTAATACAGTTCATTTGTCACGATTAATGAAGCAATATAGATCCATTATTAGTACCTAAAGTATATATTTTATTCATACTTCCTGAGAATTTCCATAATGTTCCCTTTCTGTTCCAGGAGCCCATTCAGGGGATCACGTTACATTTATGTCTCCTTGGGCTCCTCTTATCTGTGACAGTTTCTCAGATTTTCCTTGTGTTTGATGACAGTTTTGAGGAGTACTCGTCGGGTTTTCGGACTGTCCCTCCATTGGGATCTGTCTGGTGTTTTTTCAAGATCAGACTGGGGTTATGGGGTTTGAAGAGGAAGACCACAGAGGTGACGTATCATTTTCACATCACATAAAAGACACATACTGTCCACGTGACATGCCTGTCGGTGCCGACCTTGATCACCTGTCTGAGGCAATGTGTGTCACGTTTCTCCTCTGTAATCTTGCTTCCCCTGTTTTCCATATTCTCCTTTTTGGAAGGAAGTCACTGCGTGCAGCCCGCATTTAAGGGGTGGGAAGTTTTACCTCGTCTCCTTAAGGGCAGATTATCTCCATGAATTATTTGGAATTCTTCTACGTGGGAGATTTATCTCTTCTCCCCATTGTTTATTTATTCAGTCGTTTATTCAAGATCAGAATGGACTCATGGATGCTTTATACTTTGGGTCATAATCCACTACTCCTTTATTTATTTTCTTGCTCAAGTTATTTCAACTTTGGCCATGGGGAGCTTGTTCATCTGGCTCCTGTGTCCCTTTGACATGCCTGTATCATGCGTGTTTGTATGATTATGTATGTGTGTGTGTGTGTGGGTGTGCGTTCTAGCACTTTCTTACCTTCTGGCTCTAGAAGTTGCTTCAGGCTCATTTTACATGTTTCCTCCCCCAGTACTAGAATCAGCCATTTCTCTTAGGAGCCCTTGTTATTTTTGTTGGAGAATGGTATGTATTAGAAACTTACATTTACATTGTTAACATTAATACTTGATTTAAAATATGTTAAGGCTGATCCATAATAATGACTCTCATCCTTCAAAACCTTAAACATCTTAACTCTGAATACCCTCTCTAGGCTCACATGGTGTACTTGTCCAGTAATTTAGTCCTGTCTTATTTTTATACTTCCAAAATCCATCATTATTGTTGATCCATTCAGCGCACATCTTCTTTAAGCATTTCTTTGTTCATCATTGCTCTTGTGTTTTACTCTTTCCTTCTGCGTCCAATTTAATTCTGCTTGAAACACATCCTCTAGCGGTTCTTGCAGAAGCAGTCTGAGAGTTACATTGCTTTCTTTCTTACTCTTGAGTGATAGTTTGGCTATATAGGATTCTAAGTTGACAGTTATTGTCCCTTATCACATTGAAAATATGATTCCATTGTCTTCTGGCTTCTATTGTTGCCGGAAGTCTGCTGTCAGTCTGATTTCCATTCTCTGTTGATATTTCTTTTCTCTCTTATTATTGTTAAAGTTCTTTGCTTTGCTTTGTTGTCCTACAATTTCATTATGGCATGTCAAGATACGGGTTTATTTTTATTTATTCTTCTCAGGACACATTGGACTACTGGAGCTGTGAATACTTAAACATTTTTATTATTATTTTAAATTGTGATAAAGTATATGTAACATAAAATTTACCATCTTAACCATTTTTAGGTGTACAGTTCAGTGGCATTAAATATAGTCATGCTGTTGTGCAACCATCACTACCATCTACCTCCAGAATTCTTTTCATCTTGCAAAACTGAAACTCTGCACACATGAAATAATAACTCCCCATTCCTCCCTTCCCTGAGTGCCTGGAAACTACCGCTTACTTTCTGTCTTTATGAATTTGACTACCTTTGATACCTCACATAAGTGGCATCATACAGAAATTGTCTTATTGTGACTGGCTTATCTTACTTAGCATAATGTCCTCAAACGTCACCTGTGTTGTACCATGTGTCACAATTTCCTTCTTCTTTAAGGCTTTAAAAAGCCTTTCCCTCAGCCAGGCATGGTGGCACATGCCTGTATGCCCAGCTACTTGAGAGGCTGAGGCAGGAGGATCATTTGAGCCCAGGAGTTTGAGGCTGCAGTGAACTATGATGACACCACTGCACTCCAGCCTGGGTGACAGAGCGAGACCTTGTTTCTATTAAAAATAATAGTAACAATAACACTAAATAAATAAAAATAAAAAGTCTCTTTTTTTTAAAGCTAAATAACATTCCGTTGTGTATATATATATGCGCCACATTTTGTTCACTCTTTCATCTATCGACGAACATTTCGGTTGCTTCTACCTCTTGCCTATTGTGAATAGTGCTGCTATGAAGATGAGTGTGCGAATATCTCTTCAAGATCCTGTTTTCAATTCTTTTGGGTATATTAACATATACAGAAGTGAGATTACTGGATCACATGATAGTTCTATTATTACATTTTGGGGAACGGCCATACTGATTTCCACAGCAGCTGCACCGTGTTACAGTCCCACCAGTGGGCACCGGGTCCCAGTTTCTCCAATGTTCCTTATTTTCTGTTGTTTCCTAGTAGCCATCCTAATGGGTGTAAGTGGCATCTCATTGCGGTTTTCATTTGCATTTCTGTAATGAGTGGTGCATTGGGTGTCTGTGGGTGAGTTGTGAAAACTGTAAACCAATCCCGGGTCATTCTCAACCCTTCTCCCCTAGACTGCTGTTTCTCCCATTCGCTTCACTTCCTCTCTTCTCTCTCTACACCAAAAGATGAGATTTTCCCTCAAGCGTATGACTCACTGACAGCACAACCCCCAGGGACGTCAGGTCTGACTTCCACCTAACTCACACCCGGAGCCTTGTCTGCTGTCCCCGAGTGGCACGAACTTCCCTCCCACCCCCCGCCCCTTTCCAGGCAGCTGCAGTGACAGCCGTGTGCTCACCTCTCTGGTTTCAGTGCCCCCCTTGTTTCTTGCTCCTGGAAATTTTCTCCACTGTTCTGTAAGTTCAAGTATGTGCTACACTGCATTGAGGATTTCTGGGTGTTTGTGGCAGGAAGACTTTGAGAATATCTGATCCACACTATTTCCAGAACTAGAAACCCTTCCAAATCATTTGCAAAGCTAAATAAACCTGACAAAAGATCGCACGAAAAAGAAGGCTGCAGGCTAATCTCATTTACAAATATAGATGCAAACATCTTAAATAAAATATTAGCAAATTGAATCTAGCAATATATTAAATGAATACTCCACAATGACCAGGTAGGGTATATTATTGGGAAGCAAGGACAGTTCTATTTTTGGAACTCTATTAATATAATTCATCATATTAATAGGCCAAAAGGGAAAACCGCAGATGATAAAAAGCCATTTGATAACATTCAGCGTCCATTTTGTAGACAAAACTCTCTTGGCAAAGTGAAAATAGAAGGAACCTTCTTCAGCCCGATAAGAAAGGCTCACGGAGGCATCCCATCCTGGAGGGGAAGGCAGCTCTGTCGGAGCACCCCCTGAATTTGGAGAGGGTCCCCTCCAGTCCTGCTTGGCCCGTCTGCTCTGCCCCAGGTTGAGCGTAAACCTTGTGCTCCTGCTCCCGCCCCCGAGGCGCTGTAGCTGTGGTGCTTTCCGAGCACACACTCTGGACCAGGGGACGAGGATGGCTGCGTTATGTTGGACAATCTGCGCCACTTGCTGAGCTCCTCTGAGCCTCGATTTTCTCACTTGCAAAATGGGGCTAAGGTTCTCTGTTCCATGGGGCAGCCAGAGTGAAGCCCCTGGCGCATGGCAAAGGCTCACAGAATATTAGTAGCTCAGCTCTTCCCTCCTGCCCGGCCCTCCTTCGCTCCTTCTCCGCACCTTTCCGGGCTGAGTCACTCTCCTTTTTCATGCCTGATGACCCCAGGCCTGGCCAGCTCAGGCTCCATTCTCCTGCTGAGCCCACTGGGAGGGGAGTCAAAAGTTGGCTTCCAGAGACAGGGAGGTAGGTGCCTGCGGCCTGACTGGGGCTGGCCGGGGGGGCTCTCCCAGGGCTTCCTGCCCTGGGGATGGGTCAGTGAGTTCTGGAACTTCAGGGAGCTCTGGAGCCCATGAGGTCCGTCTAGCACTGGTCCCCGTGTGGGAGGTTTCTGCACTCCGGCCTAACAGGGGCAGTCCCAGCGTGGGCAGACCCCAGCTTGCACAGGAGAACGCTGCGCCCCACTGTGTGTGCCAACCCCCGTCGGCTTCTTCCTCCTGGGTTCCTACCCTGGGGCAGAGTCTGGGGTCCCGGCCCCACAGATTGGATGAAGACCAAAGCCAAGTCAGGCCTCCGGGTTCCACCCTTGGGTCCCTGCTGACTGCACCTCCTTCTCTCCGTGGTCCCGAGTGCCGGCATTCTGCTGTCTTCGCTGCCCCAGACTTCTCTCCTACCTCCCCCACCTCCACCCGCACTGGCCTCCTCTTCTCTCTCTCGTCTCCCTTGGCTCGCAAGAAGTGTCTAGTCCTTTCCTTGCTAGGACACCGAAAGATGTCCTGTGTCATTCCGTGTATTGTCCACACCTTTTACTTCAAAACATCCTGGAGCCTCGTTGCCGCCAGAGGGACTGCCCCTCCCCGGGGAGGGATTAGCTCATTCTTAGAGACAGTCGACCACTGGTTGCAAGCCAGCACCTTCCAAACGCAAACCCCACCCCAGAGCCCAGGTACCCAGGGACCTCCTCTATGAGGCTCTGACACGCCTGCGGAGCAGGTTCCAGACCACCGGGGCCAGTCCCTGCACCCCAGAGCGGCTGCTGTTATTCAAACCGGTCGGTTCTAAGCCTGTTACCCTCTCTCATGCCTTTCTTCCTGGGGAAACTGCCACAAAGGCTCTCGCCCACCCTATTCCTTCCCCACCTGACTGAGCCTGGTGCTTCCTGGCGTGGCCTCCGTGGCATGGCGTGTCCTTCACCCCCTGGGACCTGCGAGTATGACAGTCTTTTCAGTGGTGATGATGTCCTGGTCTGTTGGCCTCACCACACCTGAATGGTAATAAAACCTCCATTTGAAAGCAGCCAGCACAGGCTCAGTTGTGCTGAGGTAACAAACTGGCCTCCTGGTCTCAGTGGCTTAACGCACAAAGCTCGTTGTTGGCCTAGGTGACTCTCCAGGACAAAGTCCCCCCATGCAGTGGCTCAGAGGTGCCACACTCCCGTAACTGCACCTTGGGGAACACGCCTCCCCAGGCACTGTGGCTAGTAAGAAAGTGCTGGAGGCTTACAACCAGCACTTCGATGCTTTGGCCCAGAAGTGGCGCACGCCACCCACGCTCAGCCCATTGGGCAGGACGAGTCACGTAAGCCCACCTAACAGCAAGGTGGCTGGGGGCGCGACCCTCAGAGAGCTCAGGAGGGGAAGATGGGGGATGGGTGCACAGTAGGCGTCTCTGTCGTTGCCGGGTCAGGAAAAGGAACGCGTACTTGCAGGTTAGGATGTTTTGGTCTCACACTCACCTGGAGACTGCCCTGGCTGGGACGGACCTAGTGGGGGCTGGCGGGAGCAGGAAAGATGTGTGTGTCCAGGGAAGCCCTTGTTTTGTCACCTCCCCCAGACACAGCAGCCCAGCCGAAGGGTGCCTTCCTCCAGGACTTAAAAAAAAATTAAAAACTTAAAAAGAGAGACAAACAAACAACTCCAATCCCAACCGGGCAGAGACACAAATAGCGACTTTTAATTATATAATCTGCTTTTGATGAATTTATTTCTGACAGTTTTATAGGTTGACGAGAGAGTGCATTTTAGATGCAAAAAAACCCATTATTCATTCTGGGCTCTTTGAGCATAAAAATTGTCAAATGATTTTAATACAGTTTTAAGTTTTATGTTTATTGTCAAGAAAAAAAAAGTCCACAGCAATTACCGAGTCACATGCCCCTTAAATCTTTATATTTCTGACAGCAAGAACAATAAAATATGTTTTTGCCCAAACCTTTTACCGCTCGGATTGACGTGGATTCAGCGACAGCTGCTTTTCTTCCATCTGAGGACTGTTTATGAGAAAGCTAACTCAGAACCACTCCTCGGTGGGGGCGGGGGCGGGAGCCCCGCCGGCTCGGCAGAGCAAACGTTCCTTGGCAGACGCAGCCAGGAGCCCCAAGTCTGGGCCCACAGAGGGAAGCGGGTGAAACCAGATGGGGCGAATCTGTGTTTTCGAATTGTCTTCAGGTCACCTTGTTGGTTGGCAGGGGACTTGGGAGGGCACGCCGTGCTGGTGTGAACCACTGGCCATGGATAATACTCCAGTCAGAGAACCACCCAGAAGACAGCTCACCGGTTGTGGAGCCTGCTAAGCACTGGACCCGTTGTCTTGGTTTGGCTCCTCCACAAGCAGAACCTGAGAGAAGGATTTCAGAGCAAGTGGCCCACTGGGGGCCATCCCAAGAAACCCCAGCAGGGAGCGGGGAAGGGAGACGGAAGGGGCCAACAATGATGGCGGATGAGCTGTCAGATCACCATCGTGGACGACTGGAGCAAACCTGCCAGGGAGCTTCAGGAGACGTGGTAGAACCTCACCGTGCACCGCTGCCCAAGGCTGCTTGGAGGGGTAGGGACCCTGCAGACCTCCGCTGCCCGGGGCCTGGCCGAGCGCGCTTCCACAGGCAGAGGACTGCAGGTGCAACGAGCAGTAAGCTGCCCTCGGCACAGGGAGGAGGCACTCACACACCTGCCTGCTCATCTGCCCCTGGAAAAGACAGCCTGCCACTCAGGCAACGCGGAGCCAGTCAGGTACTGCATCGAAAGGGCCACCCTCCAGGCAGATAGCCCACGTGCGGCCATCCTTCCTCCTCCAGCGCCCTCGCCCACGTGCTCCTTCCTCTGCTTTATGCCCCCATGCCAACCTCATCACAGAATCCAGCATCTCCACGAGGGTCCCCAAACTTTTAAAAGCACGAGTGAATGACGTTTCCTGAGTATCTTTAGGACACTGGAGGGGGATGCTCCACCCTGCGCTCCGTGGCACAGCCCAAGGCCTTCTCCAGCTGTCCCTCTGCCCAGGATTCTGTGCTTGTCCCTTCCTCTCCCAGTGGCCAGCATGGTGGTCTTGTCTCCCTCAATCCCACCCACCATGAGCTTCTGGGTGCTTAGCCCTCGGCGATATGGAGCAATTCAGCTCTGCCCAGCTTCTCTCTCCAACCTTGTTGCTCCCACACTGGACATGTGCTCAGAGAATCCCAGGGCCCTCTGGTCAGCAGGGTCCAGCCTCTTTAGAGGGCAATTTGGCAAGACCATGCCCTTTGGAATGTCACCTCCATTCCAAGTGGCTCGTCAAGGTGGTTCTATTTGACTCAGTGTTCTAGGGAGATGAGCCGGGCTGGGCTTCTCAGGATGGCTGGGCCCCCAGGGCCGTGGAGGTATTGGTCAGGCATCCCCTTCCCCACCATGCTGGTGTGATGCGGGGTGAGGGGCACTGAGCCGAGGATGCTGTGGCCAAGGCTTGGTCCAAGGCAAGTTGACAGGGCCCAGTCTCCAGGAGGCAGTTTAAATCTTTAGAGTTGAAGGCTACGGCTGACCTGAGGTCCAGATCCCAAGAGTGTCTCTGGGTAGACACAGGCCTGAATCCAAGCCCCATGGGCCTGCAGTGTGGGTGGGGCCAGTCCAGGGTAGCGTCCTGTCCTCACGGGAAACTCACTGGGCCAGGCTGTTGCCTGAGGGTAGCACTGGGAGGAGTGAGGTGTGGGGGCTGCAGGGAGAGCCCCACATAGCCCAAGAGCCCTCCCTGGGGGGATTGGGGAAGAGCCTCTTATAGAATAGTGTCGGGCAGGTCTGGATAGGCAGTGACCCCACAATGAGCAGGAGAGAGGCTCCTCCAGGGCCTTCGCCTAAGCTCTTTCTTCTGCCTGGAAGACTCTAGTATAACCCACTCACCTAATGCCTACTCATCCTTCAGGGCTTAGCACAGATGTCACTTCTTCAGTGAAGCCTTCCTGGATTTCCCAGTCTTGCTCAGGCCCCAGTGCCACATGCTACCATGGCCCCCTGTGCTTCTCAGTAGCGCTTATTACTTCCTATTACATTTTTGGTAAGAATGGTTATAATTTGTTGATTGTTTTTTAGGTTCTCTTTTCCTCTAGGCTCTAAACATATGGGGTCAAGGTCACAGTCTGTTTTGTTCTCTGTTCCGTCCAAAAGACTGCCTGGTGCCCAGCAGACAGCAGATCTTACTAAGTTTCGAATGGATGACGGGTGGATGGATGGGTGGGACAGGCTTCACTTCTTGTGGCACTTCAGCAAGCCCAATTCCCTTTCCTCCTGCATGCCCAGTGTCCCTCGCCAGCAGACACGGCCGTGGGACAAAGTCTTCCATGGGACCAGAAGTGGCTGGAAGTGAGGTACTCCAGGCTGATCCATGCAGCCTTCCAGCAGAGAACTCTGAGGCCCCAGGGGACGGCAGAGCCACAGGCGGAAGGTGCCAGGGTTGCCGAATGACTGCGTGGAGCAGGACATCCCCCCAAAACACACACTGGACTCTACCCCTTTACCCACATGGGAAATATGACTCCATTGTGCTGAGCTACTGCGGTTTGGAGTTTACTTGTTACAGCAGCAAGTATAACTACCCCAGCTCCTACAACCCCTGTGACGGACGCCCCAGGAGGAACCAGGGCTGATCATTTCTCTGCTTTCGGTGGCTCTGTCTCCTTGGTCAGAATGCTCTGGATGAGTTTCCGGAAAAGAGGGAGCAGGCGGTATTCTCAATCATTTGTTCCTCATACTCACCCTCTCCCGGGCCAAGGGGAGGGACTTGAGGACGTGGAGCAGTAGAGACAGTGGGTAGGAGTTTGGACTCTGAGGTCAGACAGTTGTGTGTTCAAATCCCAACTCCATCTGTGACCTCTGGATGGTGGCTTGTCATTTCCGATAATAATGCCTGCATCATGGAGATAGGCGAACACTCAAAGAGCTCAAATGTGAAGCACTTAGCCGAGCGCCCGGCACCCAGGAAGCGCACAGTAAAAGGGAGTTATCATAATTATTATGATTTTTCTGAGGTCTCAGTGTCTCAGTTGCAGGAAACCCTGCATGGAAAGCCTTTTGTTTCTTTCCCTTTTCAAGCCAGACGGCCCCATTTTTCTCCCAGTTTCCATGGTTCTTAGCTGCCCTGGTGCCTATTACACAAACCCCAATGCATCTTTGAAGTTAGCAGCTAATTATGTTCCAGGAAGTTATAGATCTGGAGTTTTCCGTGTGCCAGAGGCAATCGCCTGCTCCAGCTCACAGAGCAGCCTTCCAAGGCCTGATTGAGGTTGTAATTGGGAGCCCCCTCCCCTGGCCCCGGGGGCCCGCTGGGGCCATCCCCCCTGGGCCCTGGGGAGTCTGGCCGCCCCCCACCCCGCCTCCCCACCTCCCAGCCTTTGCGGGCTCTGGGTCTCCGTCTGCAGCCCCCCTGCCAGGCTGGGGAGCGCTCGGGCTGTCTGTTCTGTGCTGGGAGGTAGGGCAGTGCCAGGGAGACCATGAGAAGTGTCCCTCCCTCCTGATAAGGCGCAGTCGGTCCTTCATTATTAGGAGTGATAGTTTTAGCCGCTGAATGACTGAGCGACTCGTGTCTGTGTAGCGCATAGGGGATTGCCCCGCTCCCCACCCCCCTGCCTCCCTGAACTGCCTCCCCACCCCTGACCGGCTCTTCCCTGCTTCCCCACTGCGGCCAGACACCCCTCCCAGGTTCCTGTCCCCACCCCGAGCTGTCCCCAGGGTACCCAGTTTCTCCCTCCTTGGGCAGCATTCCCCAACGCAGGGCCAGGGCTGGAGTAAGAGGGGCGAGGTGTCCAAGTGCAGAATTTCAGCGGGCCCTCCCGCCTTGGTGCTGGGCGTGCACTTGCACACCCCGAGAGTGACACCTCCTTACATTCAGTGCCTCTCTGGCTTCGCCCTAGTCTGGCCCTTGCCCCAGAGACCCCCTTCCCTGTCTCTTTGGGAGATGAGCTCCCTGCACACAGCCCAGAGAAGGCTTCCATCTCCTCCTGCCAACTTCAGCTGAACTGTGGGTTTGCGAGGGTGGGAGCCAGGGCTGTCTGGCTCGCGTTACTCCCCTTCCTTAGCACAGGGCCTGGCACGTGGTGGGTCCTCAACAAGCACTGCTCCCGACCACCAAGATGACACTTAGCAAGCGATGAGCTCAGCAAAGCACCGAGCTGGATGCTGAGCGTGCAGCAGGTGCTCTGTAAACGTGAGGGCCGTTTGGATCTGATTACCCCCCCACTAACGATTTCACTAGGGTAGCGCTAGGTTGAGTCTGATGCCAGTTCATGAGACAAAGATAAGGGTGTTTTAAGTGGAATCCAAATTCAGTATATGTCTAAAGCGTGACACACCCTGAGAAGAGAGCTGCCTCTTCCCTAAAAATGCCAGACGCTGTGCCGGGCACCCTACACCATCACCCCATTTGGTCTTGTTTAGTAATAGTCGTTTCTGCAGCGTGAGTAGTCCAGGCTTGTTTTGGCTTTGAATCTTGTTTAGTCTGAAATGTCTGAACAGCTTTGAAACTCCCAGCACAATTTTGCATAACATTGTGAGAGGCACAATACTAAGCACCTCCACATATGTTAGATTGTTCGATGGCTGATCTCAGGCTATATTAATAGAGATATGGAATCTAAGATAAAGGAGCTGATAGTCCCCATGGTTTCTGAACTAGTGGAAATTTACTTGAGTGTTTCCTCTGCATGGGGTCTTGCTTTAAGAAATATCTTGACAATTCTGAGTGATCTCAGAGTCACCCAGATGCAAAGGTAAGAAGGATCACAGTCTCCATGGCTGTGGAGACTTTGCACATGTTTGAGATTTGCTGCCTTCGATGATAGGATTTAACTTATTTCATGAAGGGTTAAACTTAACAGTGGGAGGTAAGTCCTCAGCCCCAGCTTGGCCTAGGTGGGGACCTTCCAGTGACAGCCATCCGGCTGTGGAGTGTGCTGCTGGCCGGGTAGTGAGCACCCTTCACCAAAAGTGAGCAAATCACAATGGGATACCTACAGAAACAACTGTACGGAAGGGATAAGCTTCTAAGCTTTTTCAGATGTAAGACTAGGAGCCTCTCTGAGCCACAGACATTTCAGTCATCCATCCACCCATTCACCCACCCATCCACCTATCCACCCATCCATCCATCCATCCATCTACTCACCCATCCACCCACCCATCCATCCATCCCCCACCCACCCAGGAGTCATCACGATCCAGCCGTGTGCAAGGCACTATGTCAGGCACCGGAGGAGCAGTGGTGAGAACTACAGCCGTGGTCCCTACCCTTCTCAAGCTTCCATTCTAAGGCAAGAAGAAGAATAAAGGCCGATGGGCCTCCCAACGGGAAAAGGACCAACTTCTAGGATAACTTTCAATCTGGTTTATTTTGTGGTTGGGGGCTTAGATGTTGGCTCAGAGATGTGCCAGGCCCTTGTGGGTCACACAGTTCACTAACAAAAATGTCAAGCAGGATAAATTGCAACCTGCTCTCCCCACCCCACTGCAATTGGACCAGACACCCTGAGGTCCCCTTGGGAACCTGACATCTTGTACAGTGCTTGGCACAGAGGAGGAACTCAGGAAAGGTTAGACGGCTAAAGAGGTGGAGCATGGATTGGCGGCTGGTGGCTAAATTGGCTGACAGAGAACTACATGCCCAAGGCCAGAGGCCTGTCATGGCTGTGATGAACTGGAAACTGGCGTTCAGAGTCCCCTCCATCCCTGGCCAGGTGTAGGGCACCTCCGAGGTGCTACAGCCTGTGGGTGCCCACTAGCCATGACCCAGGCGGGGCCTGCCGGGTGACCAGGGCTCTGACAGCAGCACCCACTGCGCTGCCAGCTGCCTCACTGAGCTGGGTCTCCCATTCCCACTAACTATGTCCGCCCACCCCTTTCTAATGGAAAGATCGATCTCCTCGATGGAGAAGTTGGAATCAATAGCAGAGTTGATTAGTTCTGCGTTCTCTCCGCCATCTGTTACCAGCGAGACGGTGTCACGGAAAGGGCACAGGCCCAGAGCCGGGCGGCTGCAGTAACTCCTGCCTTCCTGCCAGCGCACTTGCTTCAGATCCCATCCCCTCTCTGGGCCTCGGCTTTCTCGTCTGGAAAATGGGGATGATCCTGCCGGGTTTCCTTTGGGAGTTTGCGAGTGCCCCGCGCGGGGGTTGGAGGACAGGGAAGGTGGCTATAGCAGAGGCTAGCAGGTCCTGGCTGAGGCATGTCAGTCTGCTCTGGTGAAGAGCTTCCGGTCTCCTGGGACAGCAGTGAAGGGACCCAGGATGCTCTGCCCGGTGGTGTCAGGGTCCTACCTGGGGTTGGGAGGCCGTGCAGCCTACTGGGCAGGGAGCCAGGCCCAGACAGGACGGACCCATGGACAGGACGGACCCATACTGTGAGCGCCACACGGGGCCTCCTCCACCTGCAGGAGGAAAGGGGGCTGGGGACTTTGAGGCCCCACATGTGGCCCTGCACAGCCAGAAGCTGGGGGGCAAACTCGCCCCAGGCTGGAGAAGTGAGGCGTGGTGCTTCCAGGCTCGGCAGCCATGAGGAAGAGCCTGGAAGAATCTGCCCTCTCCTGGGAACTTTATGAAAGACTTTCTTATTTATTATAAAATAAATGTATTACTTTTTCCTGGTTATAAAGCCAGATCACACTTAGCGAATGCAAAACAGAAGAAGAAAATAGAAATCTTCCTTAATTCTATCACCTGGTGGTAACACCGTTGACGTACATCCTCCTTTCCTTTTCTATTAATAATATTAAACACTGCGCGGCGGTGACTGCACGCGCCTCCCCTCGCCCAGGCCTCGCGGTGGCCCCTGCCCCGGGAACTCTTGCCGCTGATAAAGTGAAGGAGCAGAGAGGTGAAGTACCTTGCCCAAGGTCACGCAGCTTGAGAGCGCAAATGATTTATTCGTCAGCAAACGTGAGTGTCGGTGAGACAGACAAAGTCTCCGCCCCGGGGTTCACGGTCATGCGATGCCCCCCAGACCCTCAGCGCAGCCCTCCTGCTCTGTGCCCCTCCGTCTCCCTCTCTGAGATGCCCCGCCTGGCTCCTAGGTGTGTGAAAAGTGGGGACTTGCCTGTGCCATCTCCTTGACACCCTCTCGTGTGCCCTGCCAGGCCACCCAATATCCTCGAACAGCAGGGCTGGTTTTGAGGCCACAGAGCAGCCTGTCAGATGAATGGGTCCAAGGTGTTTGATGCAGGCACCGGGCCCAGGAGTCCATTTTGGGGTCCCTATGGGCAGTGGCCGCCTGCCAAGCAGGCCCTCCGAGGTGGGCCAGAGCTCTGGGAGGCCGTGACCGGCTCGTTCTCCCTGGTGCGGGGCCCGCACCAGGTCTCAGTGCTCCTTACAGCCCTGTGGGCCCATCGGCCAAAAGGGAAGGAGGCTCAGAGAAATGTTGTCATTTGCTTGAGGTCACACAGGAGGGGAGACAAGAGGCTGCCAGGCCTTTCCGGTCATCGGTCTGTGTCAGCTGGGCCAGGGCTTCTCTCCACCCTCAGCGGTAGGTGGCCCACGGTCTGGGGCTGTGTGGTGGGGAACAGGCCGTGTAGGTCGGGCGGCCACTGCTCACAGTCGGTTTCTGCTGGTGGTTCTCTGGCTGCCGTTCTGCTCTCCTCTGGCCTGTTGCTCACGACGCCTCAGCTTCCTGTGTCTGCGCATTTCCTGCTCCCTCCCGGTCCCTGTCTCCCTCTTTCCACAGGCGCGTCTCTGTCTCTGCAGGTCTTCTCCCTTCCCGTCTCTCTCTTCCTTTTCCTCCTCACCCCCGCCTGACACAGCTCTCTCCAGATCCCAGTCCTGGCCCCTGGTGCCCTCTGGCTGTGGAGGGGCAGCCTGGCCAGGCGGGGCCAGGCCGCGTGGCGCCCCCGCCCCCTCCTCGCACATGGAAAGGTGGCGCTCTCCGCTCTGCCTGGCGTGGGTGCAGTGATTTCATCTGCCTTTGGATATGAAGCTCAAATTGCACATCAAAAAGGATAATGCATCTTTAAGCTGTTACAACGACTTCTCAATTTTTCATTTCCTGTCAGGGTGGGAGCTGCAGGAGGCAGGGGCGGCCGCGGAGCCTGTCTCCTGCCAGCGAAGTGTCTGCCTGGATTTGAGCAGTAGGAAACCCAGGGGTGATAAATCGCTATTTCTAAGTAAATTTCATGCATTTGCCCTTTGGTTAAAGTCTCCCCTCTCAGCACTTTCCCTGTGCACACAGCCCGACTAATAACGCGCCGTGCAAGCTCTCTCCGCTGTGACAACTGATTGCACTTTGAAGTAATAATGGCTGATTTAATAATTGGTATAATTTTTCACTAGTACCTGAATGTCATCGACGCACAAAATAAGCTACCTGGACCCAACGCTGCAGCACTTTCCCTTCTTGGGGAAATCAATAATGCATTAAACCCCCAACCCAGGACCCCAAGAGACCAGGTCCTGGTGGAGACTGTTATGGGGGGAAGGTTTGGGGTCACCCCATGGGGCCTTGAGGGCAGGAAAGTTGGACAGAGACCCCTGGATGGGTTGGGTCCCTAAGCCCAGCCAGGCTGGAGGAGCAGAGACCGAGAGCCACGAGCCCCCCACGACCCAGCCCACCCTCCAGGTTTCACCTCGGCAGCTTCCATGTCCACTGAAGCCCCCGTTGGGGGTTGCAAAGACAAAACCACCCCTTCTGCAGCCCAGCTGCGAGGCACACGAACCACGTGTGCTTATGTCTCTGCACATACGTGGGAATTGAGTTCAACTGCATCATTATTTTTAGGGCCCCCATTATGAGCCAGGAACTGTGTTGGGGACAAAGTGGTGAGCAGGTCACCCCCAAGGAGGTTACAGCTTCTTAGACCACGTGTGAGCACATGTATGTGCTCACACACACACACACGTGTGTCTAGTATTTGTACGGTGGTATAAATGTGCATGTCTGTCTAGGGCCATGTGTTTGCGTGTTACGTGAGTGTGTCTGTGTCAAAATCAGGGTGTGAGGGCAGGTGCCCTTCACTCTGCCTGGGGTGGCTTTGAGGCGGACCTGAGGCCTGGCGACTTCTCTGTGCTGAGTTGGGCAGGGTCAGTGGGGACTTAGCCTTGCCAGGGTCCTGACCACCCGTGCCCCCTCACGGTTCCCTGAGCTCTGCCTTTTGCACCCTCCCGCCTGGCCCCTGCCCGTCCCACCTGCCTGGGCAGAATACTCCTCTATGCAAAGGACACAAACTCCAAAGTCACATCTGGATCCCGTCCTTGGACGTGTCAGACACTCTGAGCCCACTTTCCCATCTGAAGAGAGGGTACGAGAGTCCTGGACTCACGGGTTCTGTGAAGATGTGGGGGGCCTAGGGAGGCAGCATCTTCGGCCCCAGCCACACATAGTGGGTCTCCATGAACACTAGCTGCAGACTCTCCATCCTAGTTACATCAGCTCCCGTGAGTTCCTCGGGGATAGGCAATGTACTTTATTCAGGGTTGAGCTCCAGTGACCAGGACAGGCCACAGCACACAGTAAGCACACAGCAAATAACTGATAAGTAAAAGCATGGGTTGGTTCTGTGAACCATTCGCATAAGACGGTGGGTACATGGAGAAACCTAAGCGCTTTGGCCATGCCCACTTTTGGGGCATGAAGCCAGGGTTACCTCCCACCCACTGTGTGGTTTGCCAGAGTTTTGCAGGGGAAGCTCCCTGGGCCAGGTGGTGGGAGGTCCCCGTCCTGGCCACAGCTGGAGCCGGTCAGGCCTGCACGTTCCACCTCCCCAGCCCTCCCCTCTCCCGCCGCTGCTGTCTGGCTGTGAACCGGGAAATCGATTTCAACTTCATCTCATCTCAAGATCAAACATCTTAAGTGAGATTATTCACGTTCCTCCATTGTTTCTAACTCATTTCCTATTTTCCAGTTGAAAAACTCTGCCAGCAGCATTCTGTGGCAGAGATTAAAACAATTTCGGAAGTCGGCGCCCAGTTCTTCTCTTTGGATGGTAAGCAAATTGGATGTCTGCGAGGGGCAGGCAAATTTTATTATGAACACATAGTTTGCTACTTAACTATCCTTAAGTGCCGCGAGTCCTCAGCGGGTGGCTCTGGGTGGGGGGGAAAAATGAAGGGTGGGGAGGGGCGGGGGCATCAGACCCCCACCGGGCGCCCAGCCTTCCCCTGAACGATGCCAACAGTCAGATCCTCATCCTTGGCCCACCCTCTGGGGCAAAGGGAGGGACCCCAGGGTTGCTGGCCCCCCCAGGCCCCAGGCACCACGCTGGGCACTTCGAATGCCTGATTCTCTGAATCGTCACAAAACTCAGCAAGGGATTAGTGAGTCAGAAGTAGAGTCTGGTTCTCGTGTTCTTAATCATCACCGTGGGAGATTGATTGCAGAAATGGGTGCAATTCCTCACCTCCCCCGCATCCCCAGGGAGGAGAAGCCAATTCCCCATCCGTGGGATCTGGGCTGGCTTTGGGCCATGGCATGCCGTGGAAGGGCCATGTGCTTGTACATTTTTGTGTGAATGAGCTCAGGCTGGCCTGTGGAAGAGGTGACACCGCTGGGGAAGAGCCCCGTTGTCCCAGCCGAGGACATCCTAGACCAGCCCACAGCCAGCCAATCCCCAAGCACGTGAGAGAACGCAGTTGAGAGAAGCATTGCTGCCGAGCCAACCCCCCCAATCCCCTGCTGCCCGTCAGTGCATGTGCGGCTCCAGCCGAGGCTGGCGGGGACCACGCGGCTGACGAACAGAAATGTGAACAAAGACAAAGGTGTCTTGTTTTAAGTGACTGTAGGCGACTGAGTTTGGGGGTGGTTTGTTATGCAGCAACAGCTACCTGATACAGCTGACACGGGCCCAGTGCGCTGGGGGCAGGCTCCTGGATTTTCTGTATCTGCCCCCTGGCCCATGATAGAACCCACTCTGTGCCTGTCTTCACACTTACCAGTCTTTCCCATTAGCCCCTTAATGCCCCATTAGATGGGGCCATTTAATGAGCACCTGCTCTGTGCCAAGTCCTGTGCCCAGCACTTTCTTTGCCCATCTCACTGTGTCCTCGTCACAGTCTAGGAGGTGGGCACTGCTGCTTCCGTTTTATGGCTCGAAAAGCTGAGGCTCAGAGAGGCTACATCGTGTGCCCCATAGACAGTGGTGGAGGTGGCACTGAGTCCAGGATGGCACTTCGATCTGCCCCTTTCTTGGCTGAAAACCTTTGCCTGGGGCCTGGGGTCTTCTCTGACCCTGGCAGAGGGTCACAGAGGCTCCCATCTGGGACCTTCTCAAAGGCAGCAGTTCTCAGACCATGAGCCTCCATGTGCCAGAGGACGGACCGGAGCCCCCAGTCTGACCAGGGGGCACGTCCCAGGCTTCAGGGGGTCAGGAGAGCTGGATTCTGATCCTACCAAACCTTTGGGACAATGTTGTCTCTTCTCTGGGCCTTGGCTTCCAGGTCCACATGCTGTGCTGGGAGTGGCTACCTCAGGGTCCGCGTGCGGAGGGAGGTGGATGAACAGGGTGGCTTGGGCTTCCCAGGGGGTGGGGGGATGTTATTTCAGGGCAAGAAGAGGTCTGGGATGCCTATGAGCCTGGAGGGGATGCAGTTGGCAGCCACAGGGCCTGGCCTGGGGGTGGGGGCGGGTTGGGACAGCAAATGTTTACAGGGCAGGTTTTCCAAGCCAGGGCCTGTGCCCAGATAGCCGCTGTTATCACCCCCATTACACAGATGGGGAAAGTGAGGTGTCATGAAGCAATCACTTCTTTCAGCGACTTCTCGCCATTTCCTCCTCACAGAACCGTCCCAGGTCTCAGCTTCTGAGCTGGCCCGGGTCTTGCAAGACTTCCAAGCCCTGCCCATGGCTGCTTCTAGACACAGGAGCAAGTGCCTGGGGCTTTGTGTGACACCCAGCTCTGCCCACCTCCCAGAGAGCTTCTAGTCTCAGCTTGCATGAGGGTCAGGCCAAGCAAGGGGTGGCTGGGGGCCTCGTAGCCGGAGCACACCCCAGCCGGAAGCCCCCCAGTGAGAGGAACTGGCTCCAGAAACTAGGAGCTGGGGAGGGCAGCGAGAGGGGGTCAACCAAGGGGAGGAGCAGCAGTCCTGAGCACAGGCTCTGCAGGTGAGGGGACATCCTGGCGCACACCGGAGCAGCTGTGTCACCTCGAGCACATGACTCAAGCTCCAAGCCTCAGTCTCCTCAGCTGCGAAATGGGCTGAGGAGAGTCCCCCACCTCTCAGGGTTATTGGC
>RJWJ010012654.1:0-28245 GCA_004363605.1 Indri indri
TCAACCTGGTGAAGGCAGGGCAGGTGTTAGTGACAAACCCCAGAGTAAGAAGCTTTATCACTGTCTTCATCAAGAGACTTCTGAGACCCTTAGCATGGGCCTTCAATCTGACCCATTCCTATGAATTTTGACCTGAACCTTCCAGAAATCCAGTTCTTCTACTACAACCAATGAGAAGATCACCAAGTTGTATGAGCTGGGTGGTGAGCCTGAGAGGAAGATGTGGGTGGACCGTTATCTGGCCTTCACAGAGGAGAAGGCCATGGGCATGACAAATCTGCCTGCTGTGGGTAGGAAACCTCTGGACCTCTATCGCCTCTATGTGTCTGTGAAGGAGATTGGTGGATTGACTCAGGTGAGTGAGTACCTGACACTTGACTTCCCCTGTGGTTTCAACAGGCTTCCTATCTGTGTACTCATTGGCTTCATGTGGCACCACGCATCCCACAGGGACATCACCCTCTGCCACTCTCTGAATTGCATACTAACAGACCAGGGAGCACAGGTCTTAGAAAATAAGGCGGAGTCAGGAGGCTGAGACCTTCCTGGTAGTATGAGGTATTCGCAGTTAAGTTTACCGTGTATCTAGGGTCCCACTCAGGTACAAAGATAGGGAGAGTCTGTGGGTGTTCTGATTCCGTGGGAGGCAATTTGGCATAGTAGCAAGGGCAGGATTTGGAGAGATGAACCTAGTTTTGATCCTGTCTTAGCCACTTACAACATATGTGACCTTAATCAAGGTATATAACCACTCTGAACTTAGTTTCCTTATTTGTAAAGTACGGCCAGTGTATGTTCTACTAGACTGTCAAAAGTTAGTAATAATATTAAAGCTTTCAGCAAGGTTTCTGCCACATAAATTGGTCTGCAAGGGGGTATGGGGGCAACCAGAGCAGTTGTTGATCTTCTCATTCCTGGAAGCTTCCCAGTAGAGGTAGGATTTCAGGAGCTGCTTAATAGAAATAGTTTATGAAGGAAGAAGTGGTGGAAAATTATGTGTTTAGTTACTCTGTATAGAAGACTGAAGTTAATGGACTAATCCTTGGTGAAAACCTCTAAACTGGACATCACCCAGAGCTTGCACCTACACTGGTACCTTACAATTTTAGACTCAGCACAGCAAGCAAACAGGTGAGGCAACACTGACAGCACCCGGTGCCTTGCAGAATTCCCTCCTGTGCATGTTCTGTAGTCACCAGACCAGAAGCCTGCTGTTGGATCAGAGTTTTTGCTGAGCTCAGAGGGAGGCGTGGTGGGAGGGACTTATTCTAAACCTTCTAAATCAGAAGAGGAAAACAGCTGTCACCAGCAGAAAAGAAAGTGATTGGAATGAAGCCAACCAACAGTCAGTTATGAATTCCTTCTCCCTTCAGGCTTTATTCCCCTCCCCCACAAAGGAAAACAAAACAAAACAAGACACGTGCATGCTGCCACATAACTGGCGTGGGAAGCAAAGCCACAGAAGTCTTCTGAGGTGACCCTGGGCTTAATCCTGCCGTTCTTTCTGATACTCATAGCCAGGCCTCTCTTACTTGTGGGGAAAGGGGCCATTGGGTTAGGATTAGGTGGGCTTCTGGACTCAGTGAACCTAGGATGAGGCACAGGAGGAATCCTAATGCCTGGCCCTGACTTCCAGTTTGCAAAAGGATGCAAACCTTTTAGACACTGCTTTGTATCGAACTCTAAAGTCAAGGAGAATTCAGAGGTAAAAGAGTGCTATTATAAGTTAGTCTGTGAAGCCTCCAAGAAGGCAAAAGATGAGTCTTGAGATTTTCTAAAGGATTAGTGGGGTTTAGGTAGAGGGAGGAGCCATTCCAATAGACTGTCCCAGATGGCATGAGTATGGGGGAAAGTCTGGAATTTCCTCCACCAAGGCCATCTCCAACCATGTAGACTCAGCTCAGGCGTACCTGCCCTAGGAAGTATTCCTGGTCACCTCTCCTCCATGTAGGTCATCCCCCTCTGTGCTTCCTTAAACTCTTCTCTCTGGTATCACAGGTATCATATCAACAAGTGTCAGAACCTATTGAACTTCCTTTGTGGATCAGGACTGAAAAGCCCTGTTCCCAGCCCATAGGGGGACAGGCTTACCATATGGTGGATGAATACATATAACAGCCCATGAACAAGGAAACCTACCAGGCTAAAGCAGAAAGATTGATTTTAGGGAGCATTTGGGGAATGGTCTTGGTCAATGTGCCCTGAAGCTGAGGGAAGGAGACAGACCCATAGGCTGGCTACTGGGGAGGTGCAAAAGAAGTCGTGAGGCCTTGAACATCTGGACGCTTGAGACAGTGACTGGTGAGGGAAAGGAACCTGTGGTTATATGTCCCTGAGATGCAGGGGAGCTGCAGCACAAGAATGTCAGATTTGCAAGAAGCCTCACACTGAGAAAAAAATCAGATGTGAAAATTCACAGTTTGAAAAAAATAAGTTAAGCAGGGCGGTCATTGATACTACCATGAGAGTCTCCATTTTATAAAATGTTAGTTTTTATTATTGCATTTAAAATAGGATTTGGATCTGCAGGTGTTTTGCACACCATTTTTCAGCAGTGTTACTTGTGTGAGGGAAAAACCAGACTCTCTGAACTCTGTTCTAATAGGAATGTGAGATTTACCCTGTCTGGAATAATCACGTTCTGATAGTTACAGTGGAGCATGCTGAGGGTAAAGCGAACCAGCCACAGATTTGACGTTTGTTGTGGGCTATTCACCAAGCAGTATTAACTTTTGCAATTACCTAAGAATGGTGATTCCATAAGAGATGAGTATCTTGCAGCCTGTTGGGCTTTGGGGATTGTGGGCAGGAAAACCAGGTAGAAGATATACCCCAACTCTTCTGGTTGGTTATACAGGTCAACAAGAACAAAAAATGGCGGGAACTCGCGACCAACCTGAATGTAGGCACGTCAAGCAGTGCTGCCAGCTCCTTGAAAAAGCAGTATATCCAGTGTCTCTATGCCTTTGAGTGCAAGATTGAACGGGGAGAAGACCCTCCCCCAGACATCTTTGCAGCTGCTGATTCCAAGAAGTCCCAGGCCAAGATCCAGCCTCCCTCTCCTGGTAAGGATGGGTGAGCAGCCCCACCAAGGCTGAGGGCCTGTTACCCTGCAGCAGTGCCTGCGACCTTCAGGGTAGCAGAGGGAGATACCAGGGATTCGTGCTCTGCCCTGCCCTACCACAGGGTTTAACAGGTTGGCGGACCAAAGAGTGGGCAGTGGCGACTCCCTTGGACAGTACTCTGCAGCAGCTCTTAATGTTGTTTTTTGGGGATTTTTGTTTGTTTTTTAAAGAGATGGAGTTGTCATGCAGGCTGGAGTGCAGTGGTGTGAATGTAGCACACTGCAGCCTTGAACTCCTGGGCTCAAGCAATCCTCCTGCCTTGGCCTCTTGAGTAGCTAGGACTACAGGCATGTGCCACCATACCCAGCTAATTTTTCTTATTTTTTTTGTAGAGATGGGGGTCTCACTATGTTGCTCACGCTGGCCTGGAAGTGCTGGCCTCAAGTGATCCTCCCACCTCAGCCTCCCAAAGGCCTGAGATTACAGGCATGAGCCCAGCCCTTAAGTTTTAATTTTTGTTGTACACCTGGCATCTTGCCAAATGTTTGTAAACTGGCAAGTGGGAGGGACATGTGAGTAGGAGAAAACTGACAAATCACAGCAAGACAGGGCCATCTGGGAGCTTTGGCCCACTGATGTCAGCACCTTAGAATGCAGCTCAGACTAGAGCCCTGAATTCCCCAGGGAGCTGAGATGGTGATGAATGGGAAGGAGAGGGTGGGGAGGGGATGAATGAAACTCTGACGGGAGTGCCTCTGCCTACCCTTCTTTCTGAGAGGAGGCTGGGGCCTAGGCGAGCCTGGGGAGAGAAGAAGGCCAGGGCGCCTGGAAGGTGGGTGTAAACACATGTGCCCTGGTGTTGACCTCTGAGGGTGTAATGAGTACCTGAGATGACTCATCTGCTGGGGAGGCCTCAGCAGTGGGATATCTACTGCTGGGGATGGTAACTAATGGAAACATTAATTACTGGTGGTTCTGTGTACATCAGCTTAGAGTAGCATTTGAACCTGAGTGATGACACTGTGCTGGATACTTCAGCATAGGAGCTTCTTGGCTCCTGAAATGAGCTACTGGTTTGGAATAAGATGGACACTCCCCGCCCTGAATTTTGGGGTTCTGACTGGGAGTTCACATACCAGCACTACAGGGTTTTAATAAATTAGGCAAGATCCTTGGAGCAATAAAGAGAAATAGCCAGGGATGCTGGCAGTGACTTGAGAAATCACCAGCATAATGTCATGGCACATCACTCTTCTTCTCTAAATGTAAAACAAAAATAAGGAGCAACAGAACCCTCAAATTCCCCTTATTAGGACCTGGCCTTGCAGATCCCCTGCTGAGAAGGGTGATGGAGGTTTTAAAGACCTTAGAAAGATCTTTTCCAAAGAGATTCTGGGGCATTTGTATATTTCTGTGAGAGTTAAACACTCCTGTCAAGCAAACTGCTCACCCTGCATCTCTTTCCACAGCGGGATCAGGGTCTATGCAGGGGCCACAGACTCCTCAGTCAACCAGCAGTTCCATGGCAGAAGGAGGAGACCTGAAGCCACCAACTCCAGCATCCACACCACACAGTCAGATCCCCCCCTTGCCAGGCATGAGGTAAGGCCAGGAGCAGGGGCAGGTGGTTTGGGGGACCTTGGGGCTAAGTGCATTAGAACTCCTGTGGAGCCCAAGGGTGATCCCTGCTGCTGCCTGCCCAGCCAGCAACTCCTGTGTGGCCTATGTTGTATCAAAGGAATTGGTCTGTTTGGGTTTAATTGGTTTTCCTCACTCTGAAGCAGGAGCAATTCAGTTGGGATCCAGGATGCCTTTCCTGATGGAAGTGACTCCACATTCCAGAAGCGGAATTCCATGACTCCAAACCCTGGGTACCAGCCCAGTATGAATACCTCTGACATGATGGGGCGCATGTCCTACGAGCCAAATAAAGATCCTTATGGCAGCATGAGGAAAGGTGACCAACTGCTGTTGACCTTATTCCCTTGAAGACAAGGCCAGGGAAATAGGGGGATATCTTGAGAGTGGCTCAGAATTCTTGTGGCACCATCCTCTGAAATGAAGTATTTCCTGACTGAACCGCCTGACCTACCCACTCCTCTTCATCCCTACCTCTGTGCTTATCTCCTTCTCCTTGGCCTCACCTTGTCACCCCTTAACAAGTACATGCTTTTTTGCTGGTTGGGGCCTCTTTAGATCTGTTTCAAACCTCTCAGGAAAACAGCTCAAACCCATTACTCTGAAGAGGGCCTAGATCTTTGGAGCAGGCAAGGTGTAGATTGCTAGGCCTGCTGACCTACCAGTTTGCTCACAGCCTGCTTTTCTGCTCTCAGCTCCAGGGGGTGATCCCTTCATGTCCTCAGGGCAGGGCCCCAACGGCGGGATGGGTGACCCTTACAGCCGTGCCGCCGGCCCTGGGCTGGGAAATGTGGCGATGGGACCACGACAGCACTATCCCTATGGAGGTCCTTATGACAGAGTGAGGTAAGCATGACCCCTGCTTCTGTCCATCCCCAGCACCCCACAGCTATAGTGCACTCAATCTGTCTCTCCAATTTTCTTTAGGACGGAGCCTGGAATAGGGCCCGAGGGAAACATGGGCACTGGGGCCCCACAGGGGAATCTTATGCCTTCCAACCCAGACTCGGGGATGTATTCTCCTAGCCGCTACCCTCCGCAGCAGCAGCAGCAGCAGCAGCAGCAACGGTGAGTAAACCTGGTCTCAGTGCTGCTGTGGTTCAGCTTTGCCATTTCCCACCCTGATCCTCTGTTTCTCTCCCTCCTATAGACATGATTCCTATGGCAATCAGTTCTCCACCCAAGGCACCCCTTCTGGCAGCCCCTTTCCCAGCCAGCAGACCACAATGTATCAGCAGCAGCAGCAGGTGAGGAGGGTAGCTGGGAATGAACTGGTGTGCAAATTCCCCTTGAAAGCTAGTTAGTAAACTAATCTACTGTGTTGAAGTCTAAGTAAAGTTTACTTCAGATGCTTTGGTGTGCTTCTCTCACCCAACTAGCCTGAAGAGCTAAGTCCTCAGTCTCTTCCCTATTTGGAGTCCAGTCTCCCTAGTTCTCCACAAGTGCTAGAAATAGACCTTATTTTGATTTCTGAGGCTTTGAACATTTTTCTGCTTTAAAGCAAGGAAAAGCCAGAGAGAAAGAGAATGATGGTTGCTTTCAGCAATAACTGCAAAAGATAATTTGTAAAGGTGAATCCTCGGAGTCTATATCCTCTCTTCTAGAGGGGCAGAAGTAAACCAGGCAAGTTTCTGGTGTAGCCATCTTGGCATCTGTGACAGACTTTGTGTCCCTGAGTGCAGAGCATTAACTTCACCTCTGTTTGTCTCTCTTAGAATTACAAGAGGCCGATGGATGGCGCATATGGCCCTCCTGCCAAGCGGCACGAAGGGGACATGTACAGCGTACCGTACAGCACCGGGCAGGGGCAGCAGCAGCAGCAGCAGCTGCCCCCAGCCCAGCCCCAGCCTGCCAGCCAGCAACAAGCTGCCCAGCCTTCCCCTCAGCAAGATGTATACAACCAGTATGGCAATGCCTATCCTGCCACTGCCACCGCTGCTACTGAGCGCCGACCAACAGGCGGCCCCCAGAACCAATTTCCATTCCAGTTTGGCCGAGACCGTCTCTCTGTACCCCCTGGCTCCAGCACCCAGCAGAACATGCCACCACAAATGATGGGCGGCCCCATACAGGCTTCAGCTGAGGTTTCTCAGCAAGGCACCATGTGGCAGGGGCGTAATGACATGACCTATAATTATGCCAACAGGCAGAGCACGGGCTCTGCCCCCCAGGGCCCTGCCTACCATGGTGTGAATCGAACAGATGAAATGCTGCACACGGATCAGAGGGCCAACCATGAAGGCCCGTGGCCTTCCCATGGCACACGCCAACCCCCATACGGTCCCTCTGCCCCCGTACCCCCCATGACGAGGCCCCCTCCATCTAACTACCAGCCCCCGCCAAGCATGCAGAATCACATTCCTCAGGTATCCAGCCCCGCTCCCCTGCCCCGGCCAATGGAGAACCGTACCTCTCCTAGCAAGTCTCCATTCCTACACTCTGGGATGAAAATGCAGAAGGCAGGTCCCCCAGTACCTGCCTCGCACATAGCACCTGCCCCTGTGCAGCCCCCCATGATTCGACGGGATATCACCTTCCCACCTGGCTCTGTCGAAGCCACGCAGCCTGTGTTGAAGCAGAGGAGGCGGCTCACGATGAAAGACATTGGTAAGGAGACCTCCCTAGCTGGCTTGCCTCATCCACCCCTTTCCATCCTGTCCCTCGTTCCCTCCATCTCATATTCTGCATTAGGTTAAATCTGGTCCAGTGTTGAAAGGACTTTGGGTAAGGAAGAAATAAGCTGATTTCAGGTTTTCCTTCAAAGCGTTGTCATGCAGTGATCTCTTAGCTGAAGAAGCCAAGAGGGGCAGATGTGTGTCATCTCCCAGATAGGAACTGCCTTCCACCTTGTGTTATCTTCAGAGTAGCCTGTCTGATGGGGCAGCCCTGGGGGTGCCTCCAGCCAACCTGGGCTTGGTGGATGGACGACATGGAGGTTTATTTCAGGAACCCCGGAGGCATGGCGGGTAATGATGTCCCTCAAGTCTGGGCTCCTGGCAGAGAGCACATGGGCATTAGACACCATTAACATCCTGCTATATGATGACAACAGCATCATGACCTTCAACCTCAGTCAGGTGAGTACAGGTGGCTCGGGAAGATTGAGAGGGCCTGGGATCTTCTTAACATAAGACAGAAGTAGGCAGGGTGCAGTGTCACACCTGTAATCCTAGCACTCTGGGAGGCTGAGGCAGGAGGATTGCTTGAGCCCAGGAGTTCAAGACCAGCCTGAGCAAGAGCGAGACCCTGTCTCTACTAAAAAAAGAAAAATTAGCTGGGTGTGGTGGTGTGTGCCTGTAGTCCCAGCTACTCAGGAGGCTGAGGCATGAGGATGGCTTGAACCCAGGAGTTTGAAGTTGCAGTGAGCTATGAAGATGCCATTGTACTCTAGCCTGGGTGACTCTGTCTCAAAAAAAAAAAAAGACAGTAGTAAGTGACACTGAGAATGAAGCCATTCCTAGTTACCATGGTCCTCTCACACTCTTGTATCTTCCATGCCAGTACTTTGTTTTTCTTCTCTTGCCACTGGGCATGGACCCAGGATATTGAGAGCAGTAATAATTTTTGTAAGGTATCATGTTGATAACAGTAATGAATTCAAAGAGAATTTGGGAGACACTTTTTGGTGTTGTTAATAAATGCAGATTCTGGCCAAGTGAGGGGGCTCATGTGTATAATCTTTGGGAGGCTTAGGCAGGAGGATCGCTTGATCCTCAGGAGTTTGAGGCTGCAGTGAACTGTAATTATGCCACTGCACTCCAGCCTGGGTGACAGAATGAGACCCTGTCTCCAAAAAAAAAAAAAACAAGTGCAGATTCTATTGATGTGAGGACACCTTATTTTCTAGACTACCAAGAGCAATCTGTGGTTTTTTGTGTTTTTTTTGTTTTGTTTTTGTTTTTTTTTTAAGTAAATAGAGCAATTTTTTCTGTTTTTCCCTTTCTTCTTTGAATAGAAGGGGTCTTTGTTGATCCCAGTTTCCTTAGGTGTAAAATAGGTGGGAGGTTTGTTTAGTGATATTTTTGCAAAGCTGATTCTCTGACCCACCCCACACAGGATGTACACCTTGTGTTTTCCTGGTAGCTGGGAAGAGTTTGTGCTACACCATCCTACTCCTTCTTTTGATCATTGTTAGTACCTACCAACTCATCTATCAAGGAACCGACTAAGGAGGACATTGTTAGTAGTAGTTACCATTTTTTGTGGCAGGTCCTTAATTTTTTTGTTTCATGACATCCTTATAATAGCCCTCAGAGACAGGATATGTGGCCATTTAGAGATGTCAAAGTCTTTTCATTGCCCAGGTTCACACAGCTGTCAGCAGGATCTATCTGATTCCAAAGCCTGATTTTATTTCCATTGCATAATGTCGCCTCCCATGAGAAGGGAAAGGAACAAATTTTGATTGAGCAATTTCCATATGCCAGGCATTTGACATATTCCATTTAGACCTCAGACAACCCTGTAAAGTTTAAGGATTTCCATCATTTCATGCAGCTAGTTCCTGGAGCCGTCAGAATTCAAACCTACATCTAATTCTATAGTCCTTATTTTTTGCCATTTTGCTGTACTGTTCAACCAAAGATTAATCTGACTAGAAAGTAATATTTCCTTCTAGAGGTAAATGAATAGCCTATATAGTAATCCATGCTGGAATTCGGGTTTCCTTAACACCAGCTTAGGCCAATGTTTGAAGAGCTGAAGCCTCATCCCACTCATTATGGTTCAAGATTCATGGAAGTCCAGCCTCCTGGAATGTTGGGGAGCTTGGAGAAGGGAGCAGATGAACATCTGCCTGCATCGCATTCTCTCCTCTAAACTTGTATTGGGTCATCCCACCGTCCCTAGGTTTGGGCTCCACTAGGCAGTGGGATGTGGAGAGTGTTCTAAGAGAGAATGGCAATGACCATCTGGTAGGAAACTGGCCTGGCAAAGGAAAGCAGAAGATTGGTTGGGAAAGAGGAGGCTGAGAGATGGGTGGAACTGGTGGGCGAGGTGCAAAGCTGTTGGCTAGTGCAGGCAGGCTTAGTGAAGGTAGGCTGGGCAGAAGGAAGAACTTTATGCTGGGGATAGCATAGGAGAGATGAAGGTAAACAGTTTTCTCTCTGGAGATACCTTTGGGAAGAAAGCAATTCTGCCTCTCCTGAGTGATACAGATACCTGTCGTAGAAGGAAAGTAAGGGTAATTAGAAGACTTTGGGGCTCTCAAGTCGAGGATTCCCTTCTTTTGTCACTTTTTTCTTCCTTAATTTATTTCCTGTTCTTTCTCTTTATAGCTCCCAGGGTTGTTAGAGCTCCTTGTGGAATATTTCCGACGATGCCTGATCGAGATCTTTGGCATTTTAAAGGAGTATGAGGTGGGTGACCCAGGACAGAGAACACTACTGGACCCTGTGAGATTCAGCAAGGTGTCTAGTCCAGCCCCCATGGAAGGGGAAGAAGATGAAGAACTTCCGGGTCCTAAACTTGAGGAGGAAGAAGAGGAAGTAGTTGAAAATGATGAGGAGATGGCCTTTTCGGGCAAGGACAAGCCGGCTTCAGAGAGTAGTGAGGAGAAGCTGATCAGTAAGTTTGATAAGCTTCCAGTAAAGATTGTACAGAAGAATGACCCATTTGTGGTGGACTGCTCAGATAAGCTTGGGCGCGTGCAAGAGTTTGACAGTGGTCTGCTGCATTGGCGGATTGGTGGGGGGGACACGACTGAGCATATCCAGACCCACTTTGAGAGCAGGAAAGAGCTGCTGCCTTCCCGGCCTCACGCACCCTGTCCACCAGCTCCCCGGAAACACGTCACAACGGCAGAGGGTATGCCAGGGACAACAGAACAGGAGGGGCCCCCGCCTGATGGCCCTCCAGAAAAACGGATCACAGCCACTATGGATGACATGTTGTCTACCCGGTCTAGCACATTGACCGAGGAGGGAGCTAAGACTGCAGAGGCCACCAAGGAGAGCAGCAAGTTTCCATTTGGCATTAGCCCAGCGCAGAGCCACCGGAACATCAAGATCCTAGAGGATGAACCCCACAGTAAGGATGAGACCCCACTGTGTACCCTTCTGGACTGGCAGGATTCCCTTGCCAAGCGCTGCGTCTGTGTCTCCAATACCATCCGAAGCCTGTCATTTGTGCCAGGCAACGACTTTGAGATGTCCAAACACCCAGGGCTGCTGCTCATCCTAGGGAAGCTGATCCTGCTGCACCACAAGCACCCAGAACGGAAGCAGGCACCACTAACTTATGAGAAGGAGGAGGAACAGGACCAAGGGGTGAGCTGCAACAAAGTGGAGTGGTGGTGGGACTGCTTGGAGATGCTCCGGGAAAACACCTTGGTCACACTCGCCAATATCTCGGGGCAGTTGGACCTCTCCCCATACCCTGAGAGCATTTGCCTCCCCGTCCTGGACGGACTCCTACACTGGGCAGTTTGCCCTTCAGCTGAAGCCCAGGACCCCTTCTCCACCCTGGGCCCCAACGCCGTCCTCTCCCCACAGAGACTAGTCTTGGAAACCCTTAGCAAACTCAGCATCCAGGACAACAATGTGGACCTGATCCTGGCCACACCCCCCTTCAGCCGCCTGGAGAAGTTGTATAGCACCATGGTGCGCTTCCTCAGTGACCGAAAGAACCCAGTGTGCCGGGAGATGGCCGTGGTACTGCTGGCCAACCTGGCGCAGGGGGACAGCCTGGCAGCCCGTGCCATTGCAGTACAGAAGGGCAGCATCGGCAACCTCCTGGGCTTCCTAGAGGACAGCCTTGCTGCCACACAGTTCCAGCAGAGCCAGGCCAGCCTCCTCCACATGCAGAACCCACCCTTTGAGCCAACTAGTGTGGACATGATGCGACGGGCGGCCCGCGCGCTGCTTGCCCTGGCCAAGGTGGATGAGAACCACTCAGAGTTCACTCTGTACGAGTCACGGCTGTTGGACATCTCGGTATCACCATTGATGAACTCATTGGTTTCACAAGTCATTTGTGATGTACTGTTTTTGATTGGCCAGTCATGACAGCCGTGGGACATCTCCCCCCCTGTGTGTGTGTGCGTGTGTGGAGAACTTAGAAACTGACTGTTGCCCTTTATTTATGCAAAACCACCTCAGAATCCAGTTTACCCTGTGCTGTCCAGCTTCTCCCTTGGGAAAAAAGTCTCTCCTGTTTCTCTTTCCTCCTTCCACCCCCTCCCCACCTCACACCTTTCTGTTCCTTGTCCTCACTCCCCTCAGGACCCCACCCTGTTTGAAAAGACAAAGGTCTGCCTACATAGAAGACTTTTTTATTTTAACCAAAGTTACTGTTGTTTACAGTGAGTTTGGGGAAAAAAATAAAATAAAAATGGCTTTCCCGGTCCTTGCATCAACGGGATGCCACATTTCATAACTGTTTTTAATGGTAAAAAAAAAAAAAGGAAAAAATACAAAAAAAAAACTCTGAAGGACAAAAAAGGTGACTGCTGAACTGTGTGTGGTTTATTGTTGTACATTCACAATCTTGCAGGAGCCAAGAAGTTCGCAGTTGTGAACAGACCCCCTGTTCACTGGAGAGGCCTGTGCAGTAGAGTGTAGACCCTTTCATGTACTGTACTGTACACCTGATACTGTAAACATACTGTAATAATAATGTCTCACATGGAAACGAGAAAACGCTGGGTCAGCAGCAAGCTGTAGTTTTTAAAAATGTTTTTAGTTAAACGTTGAGGAGAAAAAAAAAAAGGCTTTTCCCCCAAAGTATCATGTGTGAACCTACAACACCCTGACCTCTTTCTCTCCTCCTTGATTGTATGAATAACCCTGAGATCACCTCTTAGAACTGGTTTTAACCTTTAGCTGCAGCGGCTGTGCTGCCACGTGTGTATATATATGACGTTGTACATTGCACATACCCTTGAATCCCCACAGTTTGGTCCCCTTCCCGGCTACCCCTTTATAGTATGACGAGTTAACAAGTTGGTGACCTGCACAAAGCGAGACACAGCTATTTAATCTCTTGCCAGACATCGCCCCCCTTGGCGCGATGCTGTACAGGTCTCTGTAAAAAGTCCTTGCTGTCTCAGCAGCCAATCAACTTATAGTTTTTTTTTTTCTGGGTTTTTGTTTGTTTTGTTTTCTTTCTAATCGAGGTGTGAAAAAGTTCTAGGTTCAGTTGAAGTTCTGATGAAGAAACACAATTGAGATTTTTTCAGTGATAAAATCTGCATATTTGTATTTCAACAATGTAGCTAAAACTTGATGTAAATTCCTCCTTTTTTTCCTTTTTTGGCTTAATGAATATCATTTATTCAGTATGAAATCTTTATACTATATGTTCCACGTGTTAAGAATAAATGTACATTAAATCTTGGTAAGACTTTTGTGAGGCTTTTTATTGTTTTCAAACTATTTAAAACTTTGACTTTTTGGGGGGAGTGCTGGGGCGGTGGGGAGAGGTTAGTCATGTTCTTGGAAACCTCCCATAGTGTGTTCTCTCCTAAATGGTGGCGTTCTGGACCTTTTATTTCTTTACTGTGTTCTACTTTAACCTCTACAGCTACAGCCCCCAACTCCTGGGCTGTGGTCTGGTGCTGGGCCATGGCCTGTTCGGAACCGTGCTGTGCATCACCACCTGAGCTCTGCCTCTCTGTGCTCTCCTGCCTGTCCATGGAAATTGTCTTCCATGAAATTTAGGAACCAGGCCACACAGCAGGAGGCGAACGGCTGGGGAGGGAGAGAAGCTTCACCTGTATTTACAGCTCACTCTCTGCCCTCCCCCCCATACACACACACCCCCAGTCCCTGGAAAAATTGTCTTCCATGAAACCAGTCCCTGGTGCCAAAAAGATTGGGTACTGCTGCTCTACAGTGTACATATGAAAAAGCTCTGAGATGATCTAGCCTGCAAGAGGAAGTTCTGGGCATAAAAAGCATGTTACCACTTGAAATAAAGTGGGTTTAAATAACATAGGAATTGATGACAATCTAGAAAAAAATGTTCAGAAATAGTTGGCAAAAGGAGGATCTCTGTTTTCTTTCTTTCTTTTTTTTTTAAGAGACGAGGTCTTGCTCTGTCACCCATGCTGGAGTGCCGTGGCATGATCATAGCTCACAGCAGCCTCAAACTCCTGGGTATCAAGCCATCCTCAAACTTTAACCTCCCAAAGTGTTAGGCACTGTAACCAGGCATTAGCCACTGTGCCCAGCCCTAGCTAGAAATTTTTAACAATAAGATACCCATTTATCTGGAGACAGCCTCCAACTTAATCACATATGTTTCCAGATCTGCTCTTTTCCCTGACTCCAGACTAGAGCATTCGGCTGCCTTCTTGCCATCTCTGCTTGGAAGTTTAATTTGAACATGGCTCAAGCTAAAATGCCCTGTCTTTCCCTCTGGAAACCTGCTTCTACCATAGGTTTTTTAGTAAATGGCAACTCCATCCTTCTGTCACTTGGCCAAAAAAAATCATTCATTTCCACAATAGTCTGTTAGCACTCTTTTTTTTTCGAGACAGAGTCTCACTCTGTTGCCTGGAGTAGAGTGCCGTGGCGTCAGCCTAGCTCACAGCAACCTCAAACTCCTGGGCTCAAGAAATCCTCCTGCCTCAGCCTCCCGAGTAGCTGGGACTACAGACACGTGCCACCATGCCCCGCTAATTTTTTCTATACAGATTTTTAGTTGTCCAAATAATTTCTTTCTATTTTTAGTAGAGACGGGGTCTCGCTCTTGCTCAGGCTGGTCTCGAACTCCTGACCTTGAGGGATCCACCTGCCTCGGCCTCCCAGAATGCTAGGATTACAGGCATGAGCCACCACACCCGGCCAGCACTCTTGAGAAAATAATCCTCAATCCAGCCACTACCGCCATAGTTGAAGATACTCTCTACCTTGGATTCTTGAAGTACCTCTAAACTGACCACCCTGCTTCTGCTTTGCCTGGTTGAACCTATTCTCAACATAGCAACCAAATGATCCCTATAAAACGTTAAGTCAGGCCCAACTCTGTCAATGCTTCTCACTCAGTAAGCAGAAGTCCAGAGCCTTATAATGGCCTACAATGGCCTCAGTTACCTCACCGCTGCCTTTCTGGCACCGTCTTTTCTCTTTCCCATTCTTCACTCAACAGGGCTCTTTCCACCTTGGAGTCTTTGTACTTTCTGTTCCCTCTGCCTGGAACATTCTTTCATCAGATATCTGCATGACTCAAGTCCTCATCTCCTTCAGGGCTTTGTTCAAATGTCACACAAGTGAGGCTTTCCCTGGCCACCTTTTCTAAAATAGTCTCTGCTCCCCTGCCTCATGGCCCTTCTGTGCCTTGTTTCTCTTACAGCACTTGTTACCATCCGGCCTATTGTATATTGTACTTACCTGGAATGTAAAACCTGGGGTGGGGGGTGTGTATTATTCACTGCTACGTCACTGTCCTAACACACGGCCTGGCACGTAGTACGTACTCAAGTAGTTCTTGAATGAAATAGTAGATGTTGGCCAGATGGAGTTGCTTTTATGAGGTAGGTTAATATCACAATATATAGCTTCTATGTTCTTCTCCTTCCTTAGGGAAACAATGGAGAAACCTCAAGTTCAGGTTTCTCAGGAGAAGTCAGAAGCAGTAACAGAAAATGCTGTTAATTGTGGACACTAAGAAGTGAAACTTGAAACAACAGTTTTCTATTGGGTACCTACTTGTATGCTGGACATAGTACATCATGAATAATCCTACAACGGTCCTGTGCCTGTGAGGTTAGGATTCTGGCTCCTATTTTACGGTTTGGGAAAGAGGCTGAGAAAAGTGAAAGGCTTGTCTAAGTTCATACACCAAGCAAGATTCACCTGGCTACAAGGCCCATGCGCTTCCCAACACACCACACTGTACTTCCTTTCTGGATGAGAGGACAACCAGGGGTAACTGGACCTAGCCGTGGAGCCCAGCAAGCAAGATTTGTTTTTATTGTATTTAACATGAGGTAAAATTGTCCTAAGAATTTCAATCAAGTGTTCATCAAACAAAGTGTGGCTATTAATATTTGCATCAGGGATAGAAATGAATAATTAGTATTTCTCTACTGAGAGAAAAACCTTTGCCAACCAAGATGCCTTCCTAGGACTCGTCTGGAAAAAACTAAATGGCAAGCTTTTCAATATCTACATTTTGGTAAGCAATATTGCTAATGGCTATTTTTGCCCTGGGCCTCTTGAGCTCCATTTTCTAGCCTAGAAAGTGCATTTCTGGGCTGTGTGTGGAGCATTACCTAGGAGTTCGGTTTCCTGGGTTCCTTTCATCTGCTCTCCTGCAATGCAGGGGGCGCCTAGCTTGGTCTCCGGTTTCTGCCTGGAGTTACCATGGGCCAAGGGAACTGCTAGCCACTGAGCTGTGAGTAATTTGCTTTTGAGAAGTAAATAGAACCTCGCCAGCAGAGAACCCAGGGGTGTGGCCAGTAGTTCTTTTCCCAGGCTCCTCCCTCCACCCCCCCAAATGACCTTAACCTTCTTTCATAGCTGGAGAGCAGCCAAGGCCAGCCTAAACAATACTCTCAATCTCATTGGCTCTTTTGCCTTGCAGCCACTGCCACCCACAAGTGGCTAAGGCCTTCCCACTAGGCCTCTCAGTGGGGTCAAGGTTTTCTAACTACTGAAAGGCAAACACTGAAGGAAGGGTGAAAAATATCTAGTGTCCATGGGCTTTTAAAAGATCAGTGCTTGGCTTCTGCAATTGGAGGTAGGGGAGGGTCTTTGTCCTGGGGTGGATGGACATCTTCAAGCAATCCCGCAAAGGCCAAAAAGGATGCTTTTGGTAAATGTTTGAGACCTGATTGGTGTCACCCCAGGTGTTAGGATGGACGTAACTGTCACCCAGCATCCTAGGAAACTGCCAAGGAATGCTCTTTTATCCACAGCAAAAAGAGATGGCATAAAGTAACGGACAGCTGCCTGTCATCACAGGCATTAGCCCTGCCTGTTAATAGTTAATAGTGACAGAGGGCACAGTGGCACAGGCTTGTTGTCCTGCCTACTCAGGAGGCTGAGGCAGGAGGGTCACCTGAGGCCAGGAGTTTTAAGCTGCAGTGTGCTATGACTGCCCCTGTGAATAGCCACTACACTCCAGCCTGGGCAACATAGTCAGACCCCATCTCTAAAGAAATAAATTTAAAAATAAAAATAATAATAATTTGGGCTCAGTGGCTCCTGTTGGTTGTCCCAGCTATTCTGGAGGCTGAGGTGGGAGGATAACTTGAGCCCAGGAGTTCAAGGTCAGCCTGGGCAATATAGCAAGACCCTGTCTCTTTAAAAAAAAAAAACAGGTAAATATTTTGACTCTGCTGAAAGAGAACACTAAAAAAAATAGTTGATAGTGACAGGAATAAGAGGCCAGTGTAGTCACTTTTGCCCCACAATGGCATGGCCTCAGAGCCAACATCCCAGATCAGGGTCAGCTATTCCAATCCCATAGGATTGGGGCCATGGAAAGTTGAGTGTCTGGAAACTGAGCTGCTGAGAGTAGATATACCCTATCCTGGGCTGTCCCTCTGCCCAGCCTGGGGCCAAGGCCACCTCTAGATATGGAGGCAGGTCAAGGCAAGGCAACTACAGAGAGAAATGAGTAGTCAGTTGCTCCAGGGAGGTGAGTATTCCATGGGAACTACCTAACTTCCTTCTTTACACCTTCAGTGGGAAAATTGCTCGCTCTTTTTTGTTTAGTGAGTTATAGCAGGCCATCTTTATTGAGCACTTTATGACAAGCACTATGATTCCCGTGAGGCAGATATTATTATCACCTCCATGAAGGCAGACACTGTGTCTGTCTTGCTCATTGTTGCATCCTCATCCCTTCATAGTAGGCACTCCTATGTTGTTGAATAAATCAAACAAGGAGGATAAGAATTGGGTGGAGGAAAGAGTAGGCAGGAGCTGCTAAGACTTGGTGTGCCCTATATAGGATTCTTAACACAGCCTGCAAAGACTCGTAGACATGTGGAAAAAAAGAGAAGAGGGAAAGAGGTAAACCTGTGAAAGATTAAAACAGTGTGGAGCGGTAGTAAGAACCAGCCAAGGAGGCTAGAGATCTGAATGCAAGTTCCAGCTCTGCCACTAGCTGTGTGACTTCAGGCCAGTCACTTCCGCTTTGTGATCCTTAGTTGCCTCATCCATAAAATATAGGTATCAGATTAAACAAATTGATTTAGCCATCAGATCTTCACTGAAGACACACACACAGCATGCAAGGCACTGTTCTAAGCACTGGGAATACATTGGTGAACAGAGCCCCTGCTCTTCCATTACATTCAGAAACTTACGTTCCGTAAGAGGGAAACAGACACTGAATCCAGTAAAATGCACAGACAGGACAGATGATGTTACGTGCTATGAAGAAAACAAAACAGAGTGATGGGATAGTACAGGGCAGTGGTGTGGCTGCGTAGTCAGGGAGAGCCTCTCTGAGTAGGCGACATCTCTGCTGAGACCCAAACATAGTGGGCTGGCCAACGGGTGGTGTCTGGTGGAAGAGTGTTTCAAGCAGGGCAAATGGAAAATAGCAAGAACAGACATAGGCAAATTCAAGGAATAGAAGTGATATAACCCTCTTAAAGTCTAAGATTCTAGAAATAGCGATGCATTGCTTGCATTGTTTAGGTTAGGGATTTGTATATGAAATTGTTTCTTGGTGGTGTGGGATATTTGCTTCTTAACAGAAGTGGCTGGGAGATGTGGAGCCTTTCTGGAGCCCTGAGATACGGCTGTGTCTCGCTCACTTTCCACAATTCTGGTAGCTCAGCTGGCTCTCTGTAGACGCAGGCTCCATTTTAGCTGCAGACTCTACAAGCAGACTGGAGAGAGCTGCCTCCTGCACTTCTCTCAGACTTAGAGCCCCAGAACCCCCTCCCATGCCACCTAGCCTTCCTCCAACCTCATGAGCCAGGGAGCCAGGGCTTTGAGAGCACAAGATTCAGCTTCCTTGTTTTCCTGTCAGCTCAGGAGCCAGAAAATGAAACAGGAAACAGAGCGGAAGAGGAGGGGGTTGGGTAGCAGAGAAAGAAAGGAAGGAGAAATAGCAGGAAAGTAGAGCTGAAGATCTGGACGAAGTTCTACCTCCGCAGGGTGAGAGTTGAGCTTTTAGAAAACATTCTGACTTGTCACAAGAGACCCCTGGCCCTTTTACAAATAGATTTTTGAGGGAATCTGGTGTGGACAGGGGGAACCCTAGAATGTGTGTCTTTTTGCCCTTTCAATTTACAGAGCAAGGACAGTTTATTTTTCAGTTAGTCTTTGCAGAGTGCTGCCTGGAGCCTCACGCTGGACTTCTAGAGATTCAAGTCACAACCTCAGGCCCCAGTCACAAGTGTGCCCCAAGGCTTTGCCATTTCACTCACAGGCCTCTGGCCTGAGAACAAGTGTGAGTCACTGAAAATTCTGCAGGAAGAGCCTTCTAAACTCCATTTTTCCCCCTTCTCCAACGCACAACCATATGTGATTTGTACTTCATTCACCTCACACACAACAAATATCTGAGGGTAGTTTAGGGATCATTTGAGCTCAGGAGTTTGAGACCAGCCTGAGCAAGAGCGAGACCCCATCTCCACTAAGAATATAAAGAAATTGGCTGGACAACTAAAAATATATAGAAAAAATTAGCCGGGCATGGTGGCACATGCCTGTAGTTCCAGCTCCTCGGGAGGCTCAGGCAGGAGGATCGCTTGAGCCCAGGAGTTTGAGGTTGCTGTGAGCTAGGCTGATGCCATGGCACTCTAGCCTGGGAAACAGAGTGAGACTCTGTCTCAAAAAAAAAAAAAAAAATCAAAAGACACAGTCCCAGGCCCCCACAGAACTGATGTGGGCTAGTCTTTGCCTGGTGAGGTAGCAGCCATCTCTTTGTTCCCACCCACATTACTAGCTGTTGCAGAAGATAAACCCTTTCCTCAGTCAGGGCTGTGGCCAGAGGGTAACCCAGACCCTGGCTTGGTTTGCAGGGTACATAACTGAAACCACAGATGGCTTTGGAATCCTGAGAAACAAGAAATCCACCAACGGAGAAGGATTTATTATCTGTTTCCTTTAAGGAAAGTGCAAAGTTGTTCTAACAGTTTCCGTTACAGGGGTACCAACTGGCCGCTCCCCCCCAATAGACGGTTTTGTTGAGTTTGCTTTTTTTCTTCTTTTTTGGTCCCACTTCCTGTAAGAGAAGCTGCTTGAGTGAGGGAGGTGAAAGGAGTCCTGGGGATATTCTCAAGTTTTCCTCACCATCCTCATTAGCCGCTGAGGTGGGGCTGAGGACTGAAGTGGGACAGAAGGTCCCTGGCAGCCAGGGGAGGGGAAAATCAGGGGGATCCCCTACTTTCTTCACACCCAGGACGCAGGGTGCCACTGCTGGCCACAGAAACCCCAAGAAGGCTTTTTTCTGACTATTCAGAGAACATCTATTGTGTGCCAGACCCAGTGCTAAGCCGTTGTTGCCTGACAGCAGGAAAAGCGCGGCTCTGGCTTCTGTGAAGAGGCCGCGCGCCGGTCAGCCCCCAACCACGAGAGTCTTGGCCTACATCGGGAACTCGGTGAACGTCTGGGGCATGGAACTGGGGCAAGAGCACCGACTCTGAGACAGCTGCCCCGGCACGCTGACTGAAGGCGGGGGCAGGAGGCAGGGGTTGGAGGAGGGAGAAGTGCAAGAAAGAACTCTTCAGGTGTCAGCAAGGTGAGAAGGTACTACGCGCCAAGGCGCGGAACCGCGCTCCCCGCCCCGCACGCCCGCAGTCAACATGGCCGTCGCAGAGGGAGGCGGGGCGGCTCCGAGTCCGGGCAGGAGCGGGGCGGGGACGCCTTCGGCGGCGCCAGCGCGCAGGCGCGGGCCGCGCGGTCCCGGATGGAGGAGCCGAGGTTCGGTCCCAGCCGGGGAGGTCGGGACTGGCAGGCGCAAAGGACCTGGCGGCAGCTTGGGAGCCCTGGCGTTCCTGGGGGAGGGAAGCTGTCAAACGGAGACGGAGAGAAATGAGGCGAAGGCCGCGAAGAAGCAGGGAGCCCCACCCCTCCGCCATAGCGGCCTCGGGCGCCGCCTCTTCCTTTTCAGCCTCCCACCCTCGCCAGCTTCCGGCGCTGTGGCCTGGCCGGGCTGCGTAGGCTCCCTAGGGAGTAGTCCCCGGGCCCTGGCCTCTCTAGGGTGAGGGGTAGATGCCTGGTGCCCGGTGGGGACTGTGTCGGGAAGGAGCCTGCCAGAACGGGCTTCAGACACGGCTCGTCTGGCAGACGGCGGCCCCTTGCTCGGGACAGCCCGCGAGGCCTTTGGCCCTGAGAACGCTGGGTCAGAGCGACTTAGCCAAAGCACAGAGAATGTTAGTTTTATTCAGAGGGTCCAGGGCTCCAATTCAGCAGGCTTTCCCAAATTCTCAGATAGGGCCCACCTATCCTAAGCATACCCAGCAAGAGCATGCTCTGTCATTGGAGGAAGTACTGGGCTTGGCGTTGGGAGATCTGGGTCATAATCCTGGCCAGGGAAGAGTGCATACCCTCGGCCAGGATGCGGGCTGGTACCATGTTTCAGAAGCAAGAAACATGACACCCTCTTTAAGTAGCGTTGGGTGTGTCACTTGACCCTGGTGAACCTCAGTTTCCACATCCATAAAATGGCGATGGTAATTATGCTGGCCTCACAGTGTCTAATGAGGTCTCTGGGGCCTATTTATCTCATGGGAAAGTAAGAGTGAAACTAGTTGGCCTGCAAGTGTTCTGCCAGTTGAGAGTCTGTGATTTAGCAAAGGGGTTGTTGGGAAGTGAGGCCGACAGGAGAATTGACTAGGTTTGTTTTTACTTGGTTTACCTATAAGCTAAGAGTGGGCTACGAATCCTCTGTGGTCGCTGAGGCTAGAGCTTGACTCTGGAGAGAGGAAAGGAAGAATGCAAACCTGGTCAAGAGGCAGAGGTGGGTTAAGTGCTTTTCTGTTCCCGACGTCTCTTCTGCATGTGGGTGGGAAGCCAATGAAGGGAGAAAGAGCGAATTCACCCTAAGGTAGGGAAGGATAGCTGTGTGAGGCTGGGTGTGCCTGTTTCCGTGATTTCTTTCGATTCAGCGAGTCATACTTTGGAAATGTTGGGTAGATTCGCAAACTACCGCTGCTCTCTGGGGTTTTCAGAAGCTTGCCTTTGAACTGAATTTTCGTGAGCGAACCGGTGTGAAGTTGGCGGCCCCTCCCTTCCTTCAGGCCCCCTGGAGATGGAGTAAGCAGCAGGCGCCCCCTTGTGCTGCGGAAGGAATACTGTTGCTGTTGGCCAACCTTGCTCCCTTTCTGGGGAAATTTGATTTTCCTGTGGCTTCTGTGACTTGGTTGTCTTGCTCTTAACATGGGAGGCATACATCTAGTCAGTGAACTGGTGATGCTGTATCCTGTCCCTGCCATTTGCATTCATTCAGAACATAGGTTTAAGATGCCTATTTGTATGTTAGGCCCTGGGGATATAGTTGTGATATAAAGCGCTTGCCCTCGCCAGCAACTTAAATAAGCACTAGCAATAAATACGACAGGGCAGAGGGCAATAAGAGCATATTATGAAAGCATAGCACATAGTCTAGTGAGGATCAGAGAAGAATTCCAGAAACAAGTGATAACCAACGTAAAGGCCAGATAAGAAAGAAGAGTTTTCCAGCCCTTCTTGTTAAATTTCTCAGTTTAAATATCTTTTTCTTGTAGTTCTTCACCCCAAATCGATGAGCTGCCTCTGATATTTTTGTTTTTTTTTTGGATTTCTCAGGCTGGTGTTTGAACATTCTGTAGGAGCCACTGCTACTTCTTTTAGCCCAAAGAATTGTTAAAAAAAAAAAAAAAAAAGTCTTAAAGTGCATTCTTTACCTCAGAATGGCTTTGCAGTTGTTTATACATTGCTGCCATTCCTACAAAGAGATGGAAATAACAGTTTTCTACATCCCTAGTAGTTGACTCTGTCTTCACCCTAAGTTTGTTTCAACAGTGTGAGCTGGCTGAAGTCCTGCTGAGTGGTGGTTTTCTTTTCCTTCTCCACTTAATTTAACAGACCAGCTGAACACACATCAAAGAGCTAAGCTGGAGTGTGTAGTCATTATGGTCTTCCAGTATGGTTTTATGCCCCACTTTTGGGACTCTGCTTTGGGACCTAGTTTATTATTCTGGGCAAGAGGAAAAGGGCACACACCAAATAATAGCAGCTACAACATAGATTTGTGTAGTACTTCACACTTTGGTCCATTTCACCATTATGACAATTTTGTGAGATAGGCAAAAGAAAAAGACTGATCTCATTTTTTACGTAAAGAACTGAGGCTCAGAGAGACTAAAGAGAACTTGTAAGTGACAGAGTCAGAACTTGAATTCAGGTCTTTAGTGCATAGGAACACTCAACAGGCTTTTAAAGATTTTCTGTGAGCTTAGTTTTCTTTCCAGCTTCACGCGTATCCGTGTGGAACTTTTCCGACAAGAATACAGTGCTTCAGAGTGACACCTAGTGAACGCTTCTGCCTTCAAGATTCTTTTCCCTCATCTGGGAAGTTAGGTGATTAAGTTTGCTGTGGTAATGCTGAAGGGGGCAGTTCCTATGAAGAATTCCTTCAAGAATTTGCTTTCAACCCACGTATGACATTTTCTTCCTTGGGTTTTAGAGTTTAGAAGCCTGAGGGAGCTCAGTCCTGGTAGCAACACCCCTGAATTCCTGGTGATGAGAGGATGTGGCCCCTGGACCCATCCCGGAAGGAGGTGCTGAGGTTTGCAGTCAGCTGCCGTGTCCTTACTCTGATGCTGCAGGTCAGTCTCTGATCCTTCATCCTGAATGTGCTGTTGGTACGTGACTGGGCTAGGCAGTAAGAATAGTGCCCATCTCCTTTCCACCTCTTGGGTGTGCCCCTCCGTGTGAGACTGGAACCATAGAGACATGGACTGAAAAGTGGTCAGGAGTCTTAAAAACAGTGTATTAACCCCTTGTTTTACACATGAAGCAACAGAGGCCCAGAAAGGTTAAATGACTTCCCTAAAGCCACATAGCAAGATAGAGAAGGGCCAGAGTTAGACCCCATGTTTCCTAACTCCTGAGCCAGTGGTCTTTCTAACAGACTGTGATGTTCTGTACCCATAGGTACTCTTAGGGTATGACAGCTCAAAACATTGCCTTGAGTCCCGTTACCAGGAGACTGAGCACTATGTCAATCAGTTGAGTGGGACAGAGGTGGCACTGTGTGAATCCTGAGATCATCTGTATGTACTCACTAATCAGTAATGGCTCCTCTTCTTCCCCCAGGCACCTCCCCTTGCTGCCTCACCCACATACAGCCCTAATGCCTGTGCCCTTTTGCACCTCCCTTTGCCTCCCCAAGGCTGCCCTTGATACATAGTTTATTAAAATTTCACATATATGTGAATGACTTGGTGCCTAGCACAGTGCCCGGTGCTTAGTAGGTCCTCAGTGTATATGTTTGTAAATAAATGAATGTTGTTGAATGTATGTCAACACCCTAGGGATGTTATATGAACATAATTATGTGTGCCTTTTATCACAGCACCATTCTCTCTGAGGCTCATAGCTGCTTCCTTTGCAGAAACCTCCTTTCCTCTCTCCTCCCCCAGTATCTGAGGCATAGCAGGCTCTTTTGGGTTCCAGGATTAGTTAAACGTGTCCTCCACCTAGAGGCTAGGGCTGTTATCTGTGACTGTCACTCCTGTCCCATTTGTTTTCACTGTTTCAAGTAGCCTGATAAGGAAACTGACCAAAAAGGGAAAGAGCCTTAAAAATGGGGCTATGTTCCTGTTGCCAGGCTGGGGAGACTGAGTCAGTGATGGCTCAGCATCCGCTGCATTTTTGACAGAGCCAAAGGAGCAGTACTGCAGATCGGCATTAGGATAGGTGTCCGGGATAGTGGGGGTAGCCAGGGCAGCTGGGTTCTAATTCAGGTGATGATTTTAGAAACAGTATGTTTCCTCTTGGCACTTCACTCACCAACCAAAAACTTTTTAAGTACCTATTGTGTTCCAAGAACTGTGCTAGGTGGTGAAAAAGTCATGGCCTCTTTTCCCTTAAGTAGCTGACAATCTGATGGGGCAAAAAGACGTTTAACAATAAATGCAGTTTCATTATCCCTCCCCCATCCCCACTTTAAGGCTCAAGCCCTCAGATTATATCCCTAGTTACTATTCATTGTTGCTGTCATTTCTCTGTCAGTGACAGCTATTCCTTGAAGGTTTTAGCTCCTGATTCACTGTCACTCTTCCCAGCACTACTTCCTTTGATTTTTTGGTGGTTTCAATATTAATGAAGATGATGCATGCAGTGCCCTGGTTTCTGACTTCCTTGTCCTGCTACTTTCTAGTGATCTTGTCCTTAGCACTGTCATAGTCATACCCTAAAACCCCTACCCATGCCAAATAATCTCAGTTTCATGCATTCTTTGACCACTATCTCCTATCTTTCCAGCTCACCCTCTCTAGTACCTCAGCCCTAACGATTCTTCCACCCTGTCAGGATTTATCATCCATTGATCCTACTGCCATTTCACTGTCCCTCACCCACTGCATGGCTTCAACTCCCCTTCTTACCCAGCTAAGATTCCACAGTCCATCATGGTGGTCATCCCCATGTATATACACTCAATTCTCTTGCTCCCTTCTCCCTGTCTTAGTCACAAAACAAAAGCAACCTTCATTAAATCCAATTCTCTGCCTACTCCTTGCCTGCATCTGCCCAGAGAAAAACACACAACTGTACTAACTAGTCTTTTTTAATTCAAGTTCACTAACCCAAGTGAGTCCTTTGTGCTACCTAGCAATCTTAGTATATTTTCCTAGACCAGTCACTCTCCCATTCTCAAAGTTTTCTACACATCAGAATCACCTGGGGAAGTTTTAAAAGAAAATTCTGATGCCCAGGCTATCCCCCATACCATTTAAATCATTGACTCTGGGGGAGGGACCCAGGCGTCAGTATTTTTTGAAAGCCCCTGGGTGATTCCAGTGCCCAGTCTATTTGGAGAACCAGGGTCATAGATGACTTATGTTACATATTTCCCCAATACTCAATCTCAATTGATAACTTGCTTTCCTGAATGAAAACCCAGAAAAAAAGAAGGCGTCAGAAGAGACCTTCCACATGCTCCCCTCATATTCATCTGTCTACCTATGTCTGCATCTCTGTGCCTTCAGTGTTGAAGGTTGGATGAACTGTCTGTCCTCTCCTCTGAGGTAGCTCCTCCATCTGTATAGCAGACTCCATCCCCTTCTGCCTGCCCAGCAATCCTCCCCTTCTCTCCTGCATATTCAGTGGTTTCCTTTTCACTGGATTATTTTCACTAGCATACAAACCCTTATCTCCCACTTTTAAAAAATTTTCTCTTGACTCTACTTTGTTATTCACCTACTACCCAATTTCTCTGCTCCCCTTACAACAAAACTCAAAATCATTGTCTGTCTGTACTGTCTCCAATTTCCCTTCTCCCATTCTGTTGAATTCAATCTAGGCAGGCTTCTGTCTCCTCCATTCCATTGAAATAGCTCATCAAAGTCACCGGTGATCTTCACATTCCTTGCCCTCCTGACATTCCAGTGTTCGGTTTTCAGTCCCCATCTTACTTGACCTATCTACAGCATTTAGCAGAGTTGATCACTCCTTTTCTTCACTTGGTTCGAAGATACCATGCTCCTGGCTTTCCCCCTATCTCACTGACTGTGCTTTCTTTATCTTCATTGCTGGATTCTCATCCTCTTTCTAGCCTCTAAATGTTGACACTCAGACCTTGATTTCTTCTTTCCTCTGTTTGGACTTCCTCCCTAGGGGATCTCATTCTGTCTCCTTTAAATACCAGCCATTCACTTATAACTCCTAGATTTCTATTTCCTGTCCTGATCTCTCTTCTGACCTGCAGACTCATTATAGCTCACCATGTAGTTGACTTCTACACTAGAGTGTCCAGTTCAAACTTAGCTAGTACAAAACCAAACTCCTGATTCCCCCAAAACAAGTATGTTCTTCCTTATTTTATTAAACGGCAATTCTTTTCTTCCAGTTACTCAACCAAAATCCTCATTTTTCTTTACCCCACAGGCCATCTTCAATGCCATCATCCCAGATCACCATGCAGAAGCCTTCTGTCCTCCTCGACTAGCCCCCTCAGGCTGTGTGGACCAACTCGTGGAAGGTCTTCTAGGTGGCCTGTCTCGTTGGGATGCTGAACACTTCCTGTTCATTGCCGAGCATGGGTACCTGTATGAGCACAACTTTGCCTTCTTTCCTGGTTTCCCCTTGGCCCTACTGATGACGACTGAACTACTGAGACCTTTGCGGGGATTCTTGAGCCTCCGGAGTTGCCTGCTGATTTCAGTAGCATTGCTCAATTCCTTGTTCTCTGTGCTGGCCGCAGTCATGCTTCATGACCTAGGCCGTCTGGTTTTGCACTGTCCCCGCCAGGCCTTTTACGCAGCACTGCTCTTCTGCCTCAGCCCTGCCAATGTCTTCCTGGCAGCTGGTTACTCAGAAGCTTTGTTTGCCCTCCTGACATTCAGTGCCATGGGGCAGCTGGAGAGAGGCCGAGTCTGGACTAGTGGATTGCTCTTCGCCCTTGCCACTGGTGTGCGCTCCAACGGGCTGGTCAGTGTTGGCTTCCTCATGCATTCTCAGTGTCGAGGCTTTTTCTCTTCTCTTACGGTGCTGAATCCCCTGAGACAACTCTTGAAGCTGATGGCCTCTCTGTTTCTGTCAGTGCTTACACTTGGCCTTCCCTTTGCCCTTTTTCAGTATTATGCCTACACTCAATTCTGTCTGCCAGGCTCGGCTCACCCCATTCCTGAGCCCTTGGTACAGTTAGCTATGGACAAGGGCTACCGGATTGCAGAGGGAAATGAGCCGCCTTGGTGCTCCTGGGACCTTCCCCTAATATATAGCTATATCCAGGATGTCTACTGGAATGTTGGCTTTTTGAAATACTATGAGCTCAGGCAGGTGCCCAATTTTCTGTTGGCCACACCAGTGGCTATACTGGTTGCCTGGGCAACATGGACATACGTGACCACCCACCCTTGGCTCTGCCTTACACTTGGGCTGCAAAAAAGCAAGAACAGTAAGACCTTAGAGAAGCCTGATCCTGGATTCCTCAGTCCTCAAGTGTTTGTGTACCTGGTCCACGCTGCAGTGTTGCTGCTGTTTGGAAGTTTGTGCATGCATGTTCAGGTGAGGTGGATTCCTGGCTGGGATAAGGATGTGAATACACTCAAAACCCCTTGACGAAGGACAGGGAAGATAGCTAACTTCTCCCATTTGAGTAACCTGTACCTAATTTATTTATTCAGCAACTATTTGGGGGTGTTCTTTCTGCCAGACCCCGAACTAGATCTGTGAGGATGGAACATGAGTAAGATAAAATTGCTGCCCTAGTGGGTCTCATGGTGTAAATAGGGAGACAGAGATTCAACTGATAAAATCATAGTACAGTGGGATGGAAGGAGGGTTACTGTTTTGAGATGTTTAAAAAAAAAAGTCTTAGCTAAAGTATTGTGGAAGCAGAAAGGAGAAAGTAGCTAACTTGCTGGAGGAGTGGAGATAGGCATCATATTTAAGCTGGGTCCTGAAGAGTAAAAAGATATTTTCCA
>RJWJ010012654.1:28345-41656 GCA_004363605.1 Indri indri
ACTCCTGGGCTCAAGCGATCCTACTGCCTCAGCCTCCCGAGTAGCTGGGATTACAGGCATGTGCCACCATGCCCGGCTAATTTTTTCTATATATTTTTAGTTGTCCGATTAATTTCTTTCTATTTTTAGTAGAGACAGGGTCTCACTCTTGCTCAGGCTGGTCTCGAACTCCTGACCTTGAGGGATCCACCCGCCTCGGCCTCCTAGAGTACTAGGATTACAGGCGTGAGCCACTGCCCCCAGCCCGCACATTGGCTTCTTGAATATTGGCTTCTGGAGGTACCTGAGCCCACGCAGATAACCAATTTTCTGAGATTATCTTTTCTAATGTGTGAGGTAACAATAAAGAGGGATGGGAAGGGTTTGATCTTACATCCAAATTTTTGTTCTTAGCTGTGGCCACACCCCAGGAAGTCTTTTTTTCTCTTACTGACCTCTCCTTAGCAGTTTCTGCTTCTTAGAGCTATGTATTGGCTGTCTGTAAAGTTCTCTGAGCTGTGTGGATAAGAGTCACAGGAGAAAGAGAAAGTAGCATTCTGTGTTTGTAGCCGGATTGGCTAGTAGAGTGAGTGCCAGCAAAGCTTAGGGTCTCCAGGTTAGAGGAGGGAGGCCATTAGAGACTGGGCTCTGAACTCAGCAAAGAGGGAGAATGTTGAACCACAGGATCCTCTACCCCTTTCTCTCTACTCTGCCACCCCCCTGGGTAAGTGAACCACCTTAGGTTCCCAAGTCAACAGCCTACAGTTTAGAGTCCAGGCCCTAGACTAAAATTAGACCCCATAGAGTTTTTAGTATTGATTGGCCCATTATTATGGTAATTAGTCTTTAGCTATGTTTATTTGTAACACAGAGGTTGCCTGGCTGGTGTCACACTTATCTTTTTTTTTTTTTTTTTGCGACAGAGTCTCACTTTGTTGCCCAGGCTAGAGTGCCGTGGCATCAGCCTAGCTCCTGGCAAACTCAAACTCCTGGGTTCAAGCGATCCTCCTGCCTCAGCCTCCCGAGTAGCTGGGACTACAGGCATGCGCCACCATGCCCAGCTAATTTTTTCTATATATTTTTAGCTGCCCAAGTAATTTCTTTCTATTTTTAGTAGACACAGGGTCTCACTCTTGCTCAGGCTGGTCTCAAACTCCTGAGCTCAAACGATCCGCCCGCCTTGGCCTCCCAGAGTGCTAGGATTACAGGCGTGAGCCACTGCACCCAGCCCCATCCTTATCTTTATAAGATAGATCCTAAACTCTGCTGAATTTCTTTTCCAGCATAATACATTTCTAGTTGTGGGGGACCATAGTTCACCCAGCAGCAGAGACGTCCCCAGGCTGGTCCAATTTGAGTCAGTGACATTCCAATAAATGTGTGGGTTTCCCCCCTCATGATTTCTAGGTCCTCACCAGGTTTTTGGGCTCCTCCACTCCCATTGTGTACTGGTTTCCAGCTCACTTGCTTCAGGATCAAGAGCCACTGTTGAGATCTCTAGAGACTGTGCCTTGGAAGCCTCCTGCAGGAGACTCCCCACCAGGACAAAAGGTCCCCAGAAATTCTATCATGGGACTTTTGTACAACTGGAAGACCTGTTCTCCAGTCACACGATACATTCTAGGCTACTTCCTGAGTTACTGGCTCCTGGGACTACTCCTGCATTGCAACTTCCTGCCTTGGACATGACTTGGAATCTCCAGGGACAGTCTGGAAGCCAACTTTACTCAGGGATGTGAAAGTAAAAATACACATTGGGACTTCCTGCACTGTCCTGGGATCATTACTGTGTCCATTAGAATCTCTCTTTGAAGGCTGGTCAGGAATGAGAGAAGCGTGAGCCATAGAGAGCCCTTTCTGGTCCTGGTTAGGGCAAATTTTAGAATAGTAACTATTTTTACTGTAAGTGAAGATTATCTTATTCCAAGTCTAAAGTACACCTGCATCTTTCTAGTCAGTCAGTGAAGGGACAGTTTTAAACCTACCACTGACCCATGCATAAATTTAAATATAAATTATTAAAAGCAAATTTCATCAAAGGCTTTAGCTGACAGGCCGGTGGTAGTCCCCACAAGATGGTGCAGGCCTCAACAGTGCAGTGGCAGTGGTAAAGTAGGACCATCTTTTCTAAATAGACATTGTTTCTGGTGACTTTTTCATGACCTGTGTGTTTGTTTATATGAAAAATCTTACAAAGATATGCAAATTAAACTACTTTTAATTATACATGCAATGAATTACCTTTTAAAAAATAATACAGATCACTTGGGGAAAAAAAGTCAGGGTAAGAAGAATGTGGCAGGAGCAAGTCTCCAAATGGTCCTCTCAGTAAAACCCTGTTAACACCCTGTGTGTTTGGGAGTGTTTTCAGAGCCTTAGTTACCGCCTCTGAAACTAGGGGAAATGCTGTTGTTCTTCCGGGTGGGAGGTGGAGGCGGTGAACCAGATAGTCCCCTGTAGATCCCTTTCAACTGTAAGATCTTAACAACTGCCCTAAACAACAGAATCATCCCAGTCTAAACACTGAGGGGGAGGCTTGAACATGCGATTTTAGGAGAAAATAGTTCTCCTGTTTTCAGCAATTAGAAGAAACTCTTCCTCCACCCCGGGGTGCAGCCCTAAGGAGTAACTTACGCGATCTGTCCTTTGAATGACGGAAGGCAAATAAGGCTCCTTGCCCTGCCGTTCTCCAGCGCCTGTGCTTGCTTGATTGGTAGACATGGGTCAGAGGAGCCGCCACAGCAGCATGAATTGGTAAATTGTAGGTAAGTCCAAGGTTGAATGAAATGGCATTTGCGTTGTGCTTCCTGGCCCCCGTTTGGTGGTCATGAGCCTGTCACTCATTTAATGGTAGTAAGATCATTGACCCCTGCTGAGCTATTTTTGCCCATTCCTTGAGCCAGAGTTCGGCTCTGTATCATCACCTCTCTTATTCCAGATTTGAGCCAAAAATTCCAATAAGCAGAAATTCTTCAGAACAGATGGGTAATCACAAGCAGCTTCTGGAGAGCCCTGAGAATTGGAATTTTGACACACTCCCTCCGACCGTGACAGAAAGCTAAACTTGCCAGCTGAAGGGAAGCTCCTGGCTGAGCCCCAGCACCCTCTGTCGGAGCTTCTGGTCAGCCTGGCCAATAGGCATTTCCCATCCATCGCCACAGCGTTAGCACAGCTGAGAGAATTTGGTCCAGAGTCAAATGCTTCTGAAAATGTACACACAGATCGGGGCAGCCCTCTGCTTTCTGCCAAGACACCGAGTGCCCTTCTTGGCAAAAGATGATCACCCCTGCCCTAGTGTCTCTCTAGCTGGCAGAAACTGTTCGCTCTCTCCTCGCCAACAGCTGCAAGTCCAGGGACTTCTGCCCTGTGTACAGGAGGAGTTAGGGTCCTGTTTCAGCTCTATTGCTAAGGTAGGACCACAGGGTTCTTTGCTCTCGGATTCTCCTCTTTGCCTCCTTTGGGGGGTAATTAGGACTGACAATTCCCCTGCTGGAAGAGGTGACTCAAACCCCGCAGGATAGGTGTAATTTCACTGCTCTGGCAGTCTCAGCTTAACCTCCACGGTAGATCTCCTCGTGCCCAGAAACCCTGCAACCGAGGACCCCAGCTAGGTGGACGCTCCTGGTACAGCCTGGAGACAGACACAGTTTTCTCTGTGGCCTTGGAGGGATCTAGTTGCTGTTCTCTAAGGATCTAAGGAATGGGCTGATTTTATGGCCAGCAGCTGTCCTTTTATCATCCTATTAACAGTCTTTAATAGTCTGGGAGAGGGACATGAACAGCCCAAGGCAGGAAGCTTCCTGTTTACCCTGAGGTCCAACAATGCCACAGCTGGGTGGGGTGTCTACAATTTCAGAGAAAAGTCATTTCCTTCTGAGACCCTGCTGAAACAGAAACCAGATGCCTCATGTACCTGGAAGTAGATGCTTTTTTGTTCTTTAATAAAGGTGGGAGGAGAGGGTACGTTTGACATGTCTTTACCAGTCCCCCTGGAAAAAAAATCACTTCTTGAACAGATCCTCTCACTGTCATCTAAAAATGTAATATGTGCGGACTCAAGGGATTTGAAATTAATTGATTCTTTCAGCAATTGTTTATTAATACCTATTTTGGGGGAATAAAGATGACTCAGCTATGCGTCCTGTCCTCAAATAACTGTCTAATAGAGTTGCTAGCAGATACACAGAAACATTAATCAAGGTAGAAAGTGAGCAAATGTGGGGAGTGAAAGGACTCTTAAACTTCTTGCTCTGTATTTCGCTATTTGAACTTTTAATGATGAGGACAAATTAAAGTTTTACTTGTGCACGTAGGAAAAGGTGAGGTATAGAGCATATCCTCTGTAAATTCACACAAGGTGGAGATCCCTTCAGCTTGAGGTAGCTGAAAAGACTTGGTGGAGAAATGGCAGTTGAGCTGGACTCTGAAGGGTAGGTGGGATTTGAAAGTTAAGGATAGAGAATGAATACAGAAGGCAGGAAATGGAACAGGACAGGATGGGGAGAGCTCAGTGTGAGCGGAGCTGAGGTGTTACTATTGCCAACTAGGCCTTGAAATCAGCCCCAAGCCCAGATCTACTGTGTACAAGCTGGGTAAACTTGAGCTGGATACTGAATCTCTAAGCCTTAGTTTACTCATCTGTAAAATGTAGATAATACTATCTACCTCATAGATATGAATAAAAACATCTCATAGAGTAGCTCTGGGAATTAACTATTACCACATGAAAAGTATCTAGAACAGGCCAGGCGTGGTGGCTCATGCCTGTAATTCCAGCACTTTGGGAGGCTGAGGTGGGAGGATCGCTTGAGGTCAGGCGTTTGAGACTAGCTTGGGCAACATAGCAAGACCCTGTCTCTACAAAATGTAAAAAATTTAGCCAGACATGATGGTGCATGCTTGTAGTCCCAGCTTACTTGGTAGGCTGAGGCAGGAAGATCACTTGAGCCCAGGAGTTTAAGATTGCTGTGAGCTATGATGACACCACTGCACTCTAGTCTGGGTGACAGAGCAAGAACCTGTCTCAAAAAAAAAAAAGTGTCTAGAACAGTGCTAACAAAGGAATAGCTGCATTTTGAACATGTTGAATTTACGATGCCAGCAGCACATTCACGTGCCAGGAAAGGTGGAACTGGAGACGAGGAGAGGGGTCAGGGAGCCATCCACACAGGCATGACAATTACAGCAGCCATGACTGGGTGGGATTGTCAAAAGAAAGAGTACAGACAGAGAAGGAGGAGGGTCTGTAAGACTTTGGGCAAGGGATTCAACCTCTCAAAACTGTTTTCTCATCTGTAAAATGGGGGTGACAGCATCTACCACACAGAATAGTTAGGAAGATAAAGCACTTAGCACAGTGCCTGGCATATAGTAAGAACTTCATGAATGGTAGCTATTTTATTATCATTAAAGGATCAGAAACAAGATATATTGTTGGGAGGAAAGAGTTTCAAAAAGAAAGAAATGGTTAACAGGGTCATATGCTATTAAGGTTAAGGAAAGAATAAGAGGCCAGGCACAATGGTTCATGCCTATAATCCCAGAACTTTGGGAGGCCCGAGCAGGAGGAACACTTGAGCCCAGGAGTTCAAGACCAGCCTGGGCAACATGGTGAGACCCCTTCTCTACAAACACAAAAATTAAAAAATTAGCTGGGTGTGGTGGTGTGCTCCTGTATTCCCAGCTACTCAGGAGGCTGAGGCAGGAGGATCACTTGAGCCCAGAAATTTGAGGTTACAGTGAGCTATGATCAGGCCACTGCACTCCAGCCTGGGCAACAAAGCAAGACCCTGTCTCTAAAAAATAAATAAGTAAAAAGTTATGAAGCACCTTCTTTAGACTTAAAAAAAGGAAAGAATGAGAAAAGCTATTGAATTTAGGGCTTAAGGTAGGCTAACTGCTATACCAAACAACTCCCCAAGCTCAGTGGCTTAATAATAAAATAATAATGAAAGTTCCTTTCTTGTTTATGGTAGTCTAGTGCAGGTTTGGGAAGGGAGGCCTGTTCCACCCAGGCTTCTCCATTTTGTGACGCTGCTCTCTTCTAGCTCCTTAGAGTCCTCTACTTTCAGAGAGGTTTTAAGGGGCCAGCCTAGAATAGATGCACATCATTTTCACTGTCTAGAACTTAGTCACATGGCCACATCTAACTGCAAAGGAGGTGAGAAGTAGGGTTCCCAGGTAAAATACAGCATGCCCAGTTAACATTTGCATTTCAGGTAAACAACAAATAATTTTTTGGTATAATTATGTTCCAAATATTGCACGGGGCATACTTCTACTAAGAATCTCTTCATTGTTTACTGGAATTCAAATGTAACTGGGCATCCTGTATTTTTACTTGCTAAATCTGGCAGCCCTACTGGGAATGGAAACCTGGTTGTGGGTTCAAGAAGAAGAGAACACAGATATTTGTATGTCACAGTCTGTCTTTCTGAGTCAAATACTTGTTTCTCCTTACAGAATACACTCACTCCATCCCAAGGGAAATAGCCCCAAATCTCATCTAGTCACTATATTCAGCTCAGTGTCTCTTAATCAGCTTCAGATATGGTTCCTTATGGTGATTTATCAACTGAAAAACCAAGTTATCTGCACTTCAGAAACATACCCAATAAACGTTGGTTGAGCTAGAAAAAGATAACGTCAATACAAACTCCCTTTCAGAAAAGGAAAGCATGGAAGAGGTTCAACAGCAACTGGTCCAAAGCAATTCTGAACTCCCACTGGCCAGGCATATCAAAGCCTCCTTCCCTGGGGCTGAGGGAATTTCCTTGACTGGACCCTGCCCATTGTTCTTCATGGGCTCCTGGATGTGCCTCGGGAAGCTCTTCCTTGTTGACACCTTTCATGGCCACATCGGATTCGGGCTTTGGGGACTATGACTGACTTCTTGGAGAATGCTCAGCTTTCATCAGCTGCTTCCTACTGGTGAAAGCAATAGGGGCCTAAAGTCTCTACCAAAGGCTCTGTGTCTGTGTGCATGTGGTAACATATACATAAAACTTGGCATTTTAACCATTTAAAAAATTGTGGTAAAATATACATAACATAAAATTTACCATTTTAACGGTTATGAAGTACACAGTTCTGTGGCTTAAGTACATTCACATTGTTGTGCAACCATCTCCAGAGCTCTTTCATCTGATACTGAAACTCCATACCCCGTAAACAATAACTTCACATTCCTTCTACTTTCTAACCCCTGGCAACCACCATTCTACTTTCTTGTCTCTATAAATGTGGCTACTCTAGGTACCTCACATATATAAGTGGCATCATGCAATATTTGTCCTGTTGTGTCTGACTTATTTCACTTAAGACATTATTTCATAACATCTTCAAGTTTCATCCATATTGTAGCTCGTATCAGAATTTCCTTTCTTTTTAAGACTGAATGATATTCCATTGTACCACATCTTGTTTCTCCATTTCTCCATCAGTGGACACTTAGGTAACTTCCACCTCGTGGCTATTATGAATAATGCTGTTATGAACATGGGTGTACAAATATATGTTCAAATCCTTGATTTCAATTCTTTTGGGTATATAGCCAGAAGCAGAATTGTTGAATCATAAGGCAATTCTGTAATTTAATTTTTTGAGGAACTACCATACTGTTTTCCACAGCAGTTGCACCATTTTCCATTCCCACCAGCAAATACAAAAGGGTTCCAATTTCTCTATATCCTCACAAACACTTGTTATTTTCTGTCATTTTTTAAAATAATAGCCACTCTATTGGCTATTATTGGTGTGAAGTGATATTTCATTTTGATTTTAATTAAATTTCCCTGATGATTAGTGGCATTGAACATGATTTCATGTGCTTATTGGCCATTTGTGTATTTTTGGAGAAATGTCTCTTCAGGTCCTTTGCCCATTTTTTGGGTGGGTTTTTTTGTTTTAAGCTCAACAGGGTCTAGTTTTTGTGTTGAGTTATTGGAGTTCTTTCTATATTTCAGATGTTAATCTCTTACAAATATATGATTTGCAAATATTTTCTCCCATTCTGTGGGTTGCCTTTTCACCCTATTGATGGTGTCCTGTGATGCACAAAAGTTTTTAGTTTTGTTGAAGTTCAACTTATCTACTTTATTTTCTTACTTTTTTAAAAGGAATCACTCAGTGCTCGCTTCGGCAGCACATATACTAACATTGGAACAATATAGAGAAGATTAGCATGGCCCCTGCGCAAGGATGGCACGCAAATTCGTGAAGCCGCTCCATTATAAAATAAAAAAAGAAGAAAAAAATTTTTTAAATTAAAAAGAAAAGAAAAGAAAAAAAAGGAATAACTCGGACTGTGTCCTCTCCCTCTAACTCCCGGGAAGGGAGAGAATGATCAATGGCAAATGGCTGTTGCAGCCAAGCAACACCAAGAGCAGGCTTCACGCTCAGAAGAGAACGCTGCGCCTCCTTCTGGTGGTTTCTGGTGCTCTACACATTCAGAGAAATTTCTCTAGTAAGAAACTGTAGAAATGATCCCTGAAAGTATAGTCTTAATTTATCTTCTTTTCTTTTGTTGCCTGTGCTTTTGGTGTCATATCCAAGAAATCATTGCCAAATACAGTTGTCATGAAATTTTCTTCTAAGAGTTTTATCGTTTCAGCTCTTACGTTTAGGTCTTTGATCCATTTTGGGTTAATTTTTGTATATGACATAAGATAAGGCTGCAATTTCATTCTTTTACATGTGGATACCCAATTTTCCCAGCACCAGTTGACTGAACTTTCCCCATTGAATGGTCTTGGCATCCTGGTCGAAAATTATTAGCTGTCCCAGCCTGAGCAAGAGCGAGACCCCATGTGTACTAAAAACAGAAAAAATTAGCCAGGCAACTGAAAATAGAAAAAATTATCTGGGCGTGGTGGCACACACCTGTAGGCCCAGCTACTCAGGAGGCTGAGTCAGGAAGCTTGCTTGAACCCAGGAGTTTGAGGTTGCCATGAGCTAGGCTGATGCCATGGTACTCTAGCCTGGGCGACAGAGAAAGACTCTGTCTCAAAAAAAAAAAAAAATTATTAGCTGTTAATATTTGACTATATATGCAACGGTTTATTTCTGGACTCTATTTTATTCCATTGGCCTATATGTCTGTCTTTATGTCAATACCACATTGTTTTGATTATTATAGCTTTGTAGTAAATTCTGAAATCACGAAGTGTGAGACTTCCAACTTTGTTCTTGTTCAAAATTGTTGTGGCTATTTGGGGTCCCATGGAAGAGTTGATGTTGCAGTTTGAGTCTGACAGCAGTGTGCTGGTAGAATTTCTTCCTTCTTGGGGGAGTCATTCTTTTTTCTATTAAGGCCTTCAACTGATTGGATGAGGCCCACCTTCATTATGGAGGATAATCTGCTTTTCAGAGTCTACTGATTTAAAGATTAATCTCATCTAAAACATCACAGAAACATCTTGAATAATGTTTGACCAAATATCTCGGTCAATATTCTGAGAGTATTTATTTGCTTTGTCATCTGTTTGCCATACCCTCAATGGGTGGCCACATTGAAGCCATGTGAATAAGTAGGAAGACCACACTGATAACTTGATATTTGCTTTAAAGATGATCACATCTTTCAACTCATGTTGTTCAAGACCTTTTCTGTTTTACCTTGTGCTATTTGTTGTCCAGAAGTGGTCAGCTTTTCCAACCCTGAAAGGCCCATAATCTCTGGACTTTGTATCCCTTCCATCTTTGCTTGAAAACCAGCTCATTTACCATTCAACCCAGCAATAAAAAAAAGAAAAGAAAAGAAAAGAAATCCAGCTAATTCTCACCTAAGCTCACTTCTTTCTTGGAATACTTTATAAAGACATCTGTGCTAGTTAATAAGTTATTGTCCCTCAGCTCCAAACCCTCCCTTCTATTCTCTTATTTTTTTTCTTTTTTTTATGAGGCAATGTCTTGCTCTGTTGCCCAGGCTAGAGTGCAGCGGCATGATCATAGCTCACTGTAACCTCCATAACCTGGGGCGTGGGCTCAAGTTTCAGAATAGCTGGGACTACATGCGTGTGCCACCACACCAGGCTAATTTTTCAATTTTTAGTAGAGATGGGGTCTTGCTATGTTGCCCAGGCTGGTCTCAAACTCCTGGTCTCAAACGATCATCCTGCCTTGGCCTCCCAAAGTGCTGGCATTACAGGTGTGAGCCACCACGCGGCCCCACCCTTCTAGTCTCTACTTTGAAATACTGGTTGGGGCTCTGCAAATCATATTTCTGTTTGGTCAGTAGGCTCTATGTTTGGCTCTGCCAATAAGGGCTACCAGAGGGAGATCATAAGGCCAGAGGAAGAAAAAGGGACTCTCTTGTTTGCTTCCCAGCCCAGTGAGGGTCACTCTAGAAACACTCCTTCACCACAGCAGCAGCAGCAGGGCCTGCCTGTAGCAGCAGCTGAATCCACTTTGGAGTTTTTCCCAACAATTGCAGTACCAGCTCCTTTGTGTCCTGCTCAAGAGATACCAGCACTAGCTGAGTATACCTCCTCAGAGGTCTGCCTTCCTCCTCCAAGCTCAGAGACTAGATACCAGCATCATACTTAGAGGTCTCAGTTTCAGCTCTGAGGGGTCCGTCCTCTAAGTTTCTAAGTTCTAGTAATTCCAAACTCTTTCCTTTGTTCTCCTAGCCCTAGGAATTATAGGTGCTTTCTGCTGTCTGTTGCTGCCTCCTCGATATCTCAGAGTTTTCTTTTTGCCTCTATGGTTATCTAGTTAACAACTATACCTAGTTAACCATTCTAACCATTCTTTTTTTTTTTTCCTAACCATTCTTTATATTAAATTCTGTCAATGACTGGTGTGGTTTCTGGACCCTAACTGATACAGAAGTTGGTACTTGGCATGGTCCCAGGAAATAGACCCCAAAAGATGGGGTTAGGGAACTGGCTTGGTTGTGTCCCTAGGTTTGAACGTTCTAAGCTCTTTGCCAATGAGAAATGTGATGCTACCAATCCACGGCATGCTGTGGCATCATAATTAATCAAATTATCACCTGTGGTTATTTGTGATGAAGTGCCAACTAAAACAAGTGCCTTGGGGGCCCAAGTGGTTGTCACACTTGACTGTTATGACAATGATAATAATCATGGGGACTACAGTATGGAACAGATTCTTCCAATTGCAACATAGTCCTTGCAGAAAGAAAATGACAAGCTCAAGTCTTTAAACTTCTCAGCTCAAGTCATGGTCAGAGAACTGTAGAGCTACTATGATAGCCATAAAAGAATCTCTCATTTCTTGTAGCCGCCAGACTGATTTGCTACAAATAAAACACAAAATTGTGCATGTTGGAGAATTACATCATCAAATTCATAATTTAACTAAGTCTTTTTTTTTTTTTTTTGAGACAGAGTCTCACTCTGTTGCCTGGGCTAGAGTGCTGTGGCATCAGCCTAGCTCACAGCAACTTCAAACTCCTGGGCTCAAGCAATCCTTCTGCTTCAGCCTCCCGAGTAGCTGGGACTACAGGCATGTGCCACCATGCCTGGCTAATTTTTTCTATATATATTTTTAGTTGTCCAGCTAATTTTCTTTCTATTTTTAGTAGAGAGGGGGTCTCTCTCTTGCTCAGGCTAGTCTCGAACTCCTGAGCTCAAACGATCCACCCGTCTTGGCCTCCCAGAGTGCTAGGATTACAGGTGTGAGCCACCGCAGTTTAACTAAGTCTTTCCTGTGATTGGGAAGGAGTAGGATCCTAAAACTTGGTATGGGGCTATCTTATTTGACTCAGACAAATCTGAAAATTTTAGCTTCTCATTTCTCTGTGAGCTTCCCTTGCCAGTGGAAGGATCTTATTCACTTGTGTCTGAGGAGACCAGCCCCTCCCTTGCTTGCAAACTCTGTAATAACCTCTCCTGGAGCAGAAGATACATCTTGCAAAGATAGGCCATTGTCCTCAAGATCCACCCAAACCACCCTTGTTGCCACGAGACCCATAACTACGATCAAATCTCAGCATTCTGCAAGGGGGCAAGTACAAAATCTGACTCAGAAGGAAATAACTTATATACCAAAACAATTGCAAGATTTTGGTGACATAGAGACAGAAATCTGGGGAATACGTGTGGGAGTGGATTCTTAGAGTGTCAGACCTGTGGGGATGAAATACAGCACTAGACTGAGCCATGTTTATTGCTGTCTATTCACTTGACAGGGATTCTGAATTTAAAGTGTTACTTCATGCAGCTACAAGTGGCTGTAATGGTTTACTCAGTTGGTTGACTAAAAATTTGACTCAATGGTACCCACGTTTAACAAGGTTGAAATGTGAGAAATTCACTGGAATGATGGAGAGGATGAAATTCGAAGAAATGTTGTAATAGATTTATCATATGTGACCTAAACAACCTCTTTGTCCCCTAGGAGGGTCCAGGGGACACTCTGTTCACTGCAGCATTGAGAAATATATTGGTGAGGGGAGTATCTGCACTCTTGAAAAGCTCTGTGGGGACTCTCCTCTGTAGTTCAGGAATGGTGGCTAGAGATTCTGCCAGTGAGATAGGCTCCCTAATTTCAGTGGCGATGACAGGATCTCAGCATATCAGAGCCAAGTAGTAGTGCTTAACTGACAAAGACAAGGTGAGCACATTGGCCATCAAGAGCAATAGAGTCTTTTTTTAATATATATATTTTAATATATGTATATATAATTTTTATTTTTTCAAAATGAATAAATGTTTAATTAAATGCCCACAGAACATAACATGAGTCAACTAGTCAAATGTATCTCAACTCCCACTTGTATAGTTATACATAAATTTCATTTAATGAAGCATGTGGGTGCCTTTTAATGTGTTTGATGTGACATGGTATGGAAATGCCAAACCAGAACTTGGCACAGAAGTCTTAAAATAGCTTTGCCCATGAAAAGGATGGGTTGGCCAAAGAGCCCTCATTCATTCATTCAATGAACACTAATGCGTCTGTGAAGCTGGCAGAGCCCAATATATATATATACATAAAAATTTTTAAATGGTAGCGATGGGGTCTTGCTCTTGCTCAGGCTGGTCTCAAACTCCTGACCGCAAGCAATCCTCCTGCTTCAGCCTCCCAGAGTGTTAGGATTACAAACGTGAGCCACCACGCCTGGCCAAGAGCAATAGAGCCTTTTTTTTTTCCTTTTTTAATATTTTCTTGGTTTTTTCTTTTTTGAGACAGAGTCTTGCTCTGTCACCTGGGCTAGAGTCCTGTGGGGTCAGCCTAGCTCACAGCAACCTCAAACTCCTGGGCTCAGGTGATCTTCCTGCCTCAGCCTCCCAAGTAGCCGAGACTACAGGCATGCACCACCACAACCAGCTAATTTTTTCTTTTTTCTTTTTTTTTTTTTTTTTT
>RJWJ010012655.1:0-41318 GCA_004363605.1 Indri indri
GTCAACTGTCAAACCAGCATCTATGTTTATCCAGTAAGAAGAATAAGCCAACCACAAATGTGGCCTAGTGAATGAAAAATCAAAAGATAAAACAGAAGCAGAAAACACCATTGATTACCAAAGTGCTGTTTCATTCCAGTTCTCAGTTTCTGCAGAAATACCTTCTCGTTCACTCTTGAGTTCTACGATCCTGGACAAGTAGCTACTTACCCTGTCTCTGCCCCAGGGTTTCTGACCCCTTGAAATGAACTTTAGCCTAGATAAACTCTGAGACTCCTCTCAGAGATAACGTTATATTTCAATTCCTACCTCTAAAATGACAATAGTGACAGTACCTGTCTCATAGCATCGTTGTAAGGATTAAAGGAGAACCGTGCCTGGCAGATTGGAAGTGTCACTAGACTGTGTTAAGGGAATACATAGAATAAAGTGATGGCAATTCTATCAGTATTGGCCATAAAAGACTGACCTAATAAACCAACCTTTGTCACCCAATGTGGATCAAGATCCCCAAGGGACCTGGACATGTGACATGTTGGGTCAAGGTGGACGGTGACATTGCTGGACAGAAGAGCAAGGTCCCTTAGGATTCGTGGGCTCACTCCTGCACAGCAGTGTGGATAGCTGTTCCTTCTCTACTGCACAGGGAATTAATTTTGGCACTTTTCTTCGATGTCTGTATGCTCTGAATGAAAATAAAGTGCAGTGACCTCAGTAATCTGAACATAATTGAAATACCAGGAATAAATTTGGATGAGGTGTGCCCAGCCATATTAAGTTGGCAAGCCTGGTTGGGAGAGTTAAAATACTTAGGACACGGTCAGCCAGGGAAGAACTTGCCCCCCGCTCCCCCAGTAAGAGAGACTGGGGCTGCCCACCTTTGTTCCGAAATATAAAGAATGGGCCTTTGTAACCAAAGCACTTCTGTTCCATGTGGAGGTCAAAATCCAATTAGCTCAACCCTGAGCGCCTAAAGAGAATTAGCTGGATAATTCTATGCCACTGAGAGGTCGGGGGGGGGGAAGGGCAGGGCAGGAAGCTTCTGGAATCTGATAAACATATTACTCACTGCCAGTGGGATTCTTAGAACAATGGATTCATAACATATATAGAATGGGATTTGGTGGCCTCAGGGATACCTGGTTTGCCAAGGAGAAAACCCACGAGCAATATAACACAAAAGTAAATGTGTATGTTTGGATGCTCATTTAACAGGTCCCCAAACCAATCCAGGGCACCTGCAAGACCCCTCGGCAGGGCTGTGATGGGAAGAATGACACAGCGACGGGGCAGGTGGAAGTCTCATGCGTTCAGTCACCAAAAAGCTCAAACTTTGTCCTGTAAGTACCATGGAGCCGTGCGCAGGATAAAAACGTAGCAGTGACACAATCAGATTTGTGTTTGAGATAAATCTGTATGGAGAATGGATTTGAGAGAAGAAAAGAGACTACAATAAAATTTCTGTTGTAATAGTAACAGTTCAGGAAAAAAGATGTGAGACTTGGAACTGAGCGGGTAATAAGATTAAAAAAAAAAAAAGGACACAGAGTTGAGAAATACTCAGATTGGCAGGACACAGGGAGAAATGGAACGGGAGGCAGAAGCTGGGCAGGTGGCCCCCCGCAGCTCAGCCAACTCAGGCTATGTGTCAACAATCTTCCTGAATTTTTACACTGATTTAGTTTGGTCGGTGCTACCCCAAATAGGCCTGGCTACTTCCAAAACAACTTCATTGCTCTAATAGGTTTCTGTTGGCACGTTCTTTCAACGTCAGCAACTCCGCATTGCGCGTTCTAGAAAACGGGACCAAATTCAACATTCTGCCAAGACCCTCTTTTTTTTTTTTTCATGAGTTAGGAATGGCCCTAGGCACATCACGTGGCCTTAATTTTGCACTATATGCAATTCTGATTGATTACTCTGTGCCAAATTATAAATAGTTGTCAAGAAGTCTAATGGCCATTTATCAAAAGATGCTGAAACCCTGTATGTGTGAGTTATAAAGAAAGGATATGGCAGGAGAATCATAGTTTCACTGCAAAGACACGACTCACGTGGGTCTTTGTACAGTTCTGAAGTTCCTGCCTGCACCCAGCTGCGTGTTCAGTTTGCTTTGGGGCGATTCCTAGAATTCTGTGCAAACTCTTTGGTTTTACTCCACGTAATGAAAGGTGTCAGGTGTTTGGTGTGGCACCCAGCACAGTGCCTGGCATATCGTAGGCATTCCAGAAATAAGTGTCGGGTAAGTGGATGAAAATAAACGCAACCAACTCTGGGCAGATTCAATCCCCAGGACCCGAAGCCAAATTCTCCCGTTAGCCCGGGAGCCCCAATGCAGTAGCAGGAGGTCTCAGGGGAGCAGCACAGCGTTCTACACCGCAGCCCTGGACCCACGCTCCGCTCAGGTGGTTTGGGGACCAAGGATCTGCCTGGGCCTGCACCTGCCTGTCGTTTGTACTTGCTACAGAGTTCGCCAATGGAGGAGTCCAAGGACTCTGATCCCTGCTTCCGCATTTGACCACCAGAGGGCAAGAGAGCCAAAAGCCTGCTCCGCGATGTCACCGGTGCCCTCTTCGGGGTGTGAACTTCTTCCCAGCATCCTCAGATTTCTTTTTACTAATGGTCCTCAGTACCTGGTGCAGCAGGAACCGTGAATCAGAGCATGATTTCACCTCCGAGCAATTGGAAATATCTACCTTTGGCAAGACTTTCCTTTTCTTCCAATAAAAATGAAAAACTGAAAACAGAAAACAATCAGGAAAATGTCCCAAGATTGGCCACCTCCTGTGCGGTTGCCCAGAGGCTGTGAGGCATACGTGCTCCTTCCATCCTGGGGCCAGGCCGTGTGGCCAGACACACTGCATGTTGGGCACAGTTGCCAGGGAAAATACAGGATGCCCAGTTAAATTCAAATTTCACATAAGCGATCAATAATTTTTCAATATAAGTATGCTCCAATTTGGGGGGCAATTTGCTATTTTTATTTAAGTCTAGCAGCCTACCTGCATGGGCCACTAGGACTGCTGGCTCTTCTTCTCCAAAATGCACGACGTTACTTTCATGTCTCCACCTTGGCTCACGCCACATCCCCTGCCTGGAATATCCTTCCTCTCTACTCACTTCACTCACCTGCTCATCGATCCTACTCATAATTAAAGGTCTGGCTTGTGTGTTATTAATATCTCCTTGCTTCCTCTTCCATACCACATTTGCCCTGTGTGATGTAGTGTTTGTCACAGTCAGCCTGGGAGGAGGATCATTCATGTCCCTCTATATTGGAGTAAAAGCGCGGTTGGAAAGCACTGTACTAGATTACCCGCTCCTAGAGGGCAGGGCCTGGATCTTCTCTGTTACTCATCTTTGTGTCCTCTGTACCTAGCACAGACACCAGCTCCTAGTAGAAACTCAATAGATAAGTATTATTATTATTATTATTTTTGCCCAGGCTTGAGTATGCAGAGGCGTGATCATAGCTCACTGCAGCCTTGAACTCCTGGGCTCAAGCGATCCTCCCGCCTCAGCCTGCCGAGCAGCTAGGACCACAGGTGCATACCACCACACCCAGTTAATTTTTTTTTTTGTAGAGACAGAGTCTGGCTGCATTGCCCAGGCTGGTCTCGAACTCCTGCCCTCAAGAGATCCTCCTTCCTCAGCCTCCCAAAGTGCTGAGATTATAGGCATGAGCCACCGTATCTGGCTGGAAAGTCGACATATAAATACTTTTAACATAACATAATCAGCAAAGTCCTAGTTCTTTGTAAAAAGAAACAAACAGAACCAAACCTCCCTTCAATTCCCTTTCTTGACACATTTTATCTAAGAGATTTGCTCCTCTCTGGTTCCTGCGACCCCCACCCCAGCTGCTTCCTTCCTTGCCTGATGAAGAATACTCAATTTGATGACTTGCTGTCATCAGATCTTCCCACATTCCCGCCTTGCTGGGAACACTGTCCCATGTCATCCTATCAGCTCTGTGGCCCTCTGTTCCCAGCCTCCCTCTCTTCTTGCCCACTTTTCTGGAGGCAGAAGCCCTAAGACAGAAATGCTCACCCCCAGTCTCGTTAGTCAATCCCCAGAGGGCCTTCTGGGCAGGGCAGGTTCGTGGCTGCCTTACCTAAAAGGGCCTCGTGCTCCGGGCTCCTTGGACTGCGCAACGTGTAGGGTCAGAGCCGTCATCGAAGGATGACTCGGGCTTCAGTGTGAACGAAGACAAATTGTTCCTGGGTCATCTGCCTAATGGTTGGCTCGGGCAGGGTCCTGGGTAAGGGGACGAGACACCCTGATGCGGGAAATAGAGGAAGCGTAATAAAGGGACTGCGCTATTTCCATAGGAGGGGACAGGGCTCCAAAGATGCCACCAAAGATGCTACCAGGATGCTGGGGATGGGAGTTTTCTCTCTCCTAGGCCTGAAGGAACAAGAGAGAGAGGACCTACCCCAGCCTGGAGAGAGAGCTCCAGGGGAGAGCTGCCTGGGCAAGGCGATGTCCCAGCAGGGAGAGGCCACCAGAGAAGGGAGACAGCCTCGTTCTCCTCTTGACTCCAGAACATGCATGGATAAGACTGGGGACAGGTTATCCACGTGGCGAGAAAGAACAGGCACGTAAAATAGAAATAAAAACACAGGCTGCATATCCTACGGACCAAGTGAGTTACACAGGCACCTGGTTTGGGAGTTCAGCAGAGAGTTAAAATAAAGGCAGGGGTCAGGCATGGAGGCACAGTCCTGCAGTTTCAGCTACTTGGGAGACTGAGGTGGGTGGATCACTTGAGCCTGGGAGTTGGAGACCAGCCTGGGCAACATAGCAAGATCCCATCTCAAAGAAAAAAATCAAAATAAAGGCTAGGATTGCTGGGGAGGGTTTGACAAGTTACTCATAGAGTTTTTGGAGATGATGTTTAATGAAAACAAACATCAAAGTACATAGCACTCCTCTATTCCTTCAGAAGCATTTATTGAGGACATCTTATGACCCAGCTCAACTACATAATGATGTGGATTAAGGCAAATTGTGGGTTCTTTCTTTCTTTCTCTTTTTTTTTTTTTAATTTTTTAGATAGAGATGGGGGTCTTGCTCTTGCTCAGGCTGGTCTCGAACTCCTGACCTCAATCCTCCCACCTTAACCTCCCAGAGTGCTAGGATTATAGGCGTGAGCCACCGCGCCCAGCCCAGGCGGCGGGTTAAGGCAGGCAAGCACTTCTTCCCACTCCTTGACTTTCCGGAAGGAAGGATTTTCCCCCAACCCTCTTGGCCCATCCTTACTCTTTCCTAGAGAGGATTAGCTGCCCAGTCCAGCGCTCATGGTCATACTTAACTGTGCACTCTCTCTCTCTCTTTCTGGGCCCCATGCTGGGAAGCCTGGAGTAGTTCCAGCTGGGTATGGACCTGGTGGGAAATTAGCTTAATTCTGGGGTGCAGCCCATGTCGCCCTAACCCTAAACCCTATTTTTGCATCAGCTTTATTAGTAAGCACGCTGATATGTCAGTCTCTTTCCGTCTTACTGTTTTGTTTACTTCTTAATTTGTTCAGTACCAGGGTAGGGAAAGTGGCATTATATCGGGGGCCTTCCCAAACCACAAACCATGCTTTTGTACATGTCAGTCATTGTTCTTTACACGTGCTTTCCTATGTAATCCTCACCGCAACCCTGTGAAGAAGGTGCTATTGTTATTATTATTCCTACTTTGCAAAGGAAGAAATGGAGGCATTCATTAGCTTGACAAAGATCACACAGGAAGGGGAGGAGCCAGGACTCGAACTCAGAGTCTGGCTATAGAGACAGATAGGCTATGCCGCCTCTCTGATGAAATCTTTTGTGGTATAATGTTCTCATTCGTTCTAGCCAAGTTATTTTATCATCATCATTATTACTTTTTTTTTTTTTTTAGAGACGGGATCTGACTGTGTCGCCCAGGCTGGAGTGCAGTGGCATCACCATAGCTCACTGCAGCCTCGAACTCCTGAGCTCGATCCATCCTCCCACCTCAGCCCCCTGAGTAGCTAGGAGTATAGGCATGTGCTACTATGTCTAGGGTCATCTAAAAATTTTTTTTTTTTAGAGATGGGGTCTTGCTATGTTGCCCAGGCTGGTCTCGAACTCCTGGCCTAAAGCGATCCTCCCGCCTCGGCCTCCCAAAATGCTGGGATTACAGGCATGAGCCACCACACCTGGACTATTTTAAATTATTTTTAAATGAACAAACCAAAGTACATGTACATGATAGTTCTCTTTTTCTGTAAAGAAGAAGGTGAAGAGGGAGATCACACCGAAAACACACAAACGTCCTTGAGAGCTGAGATCTGCTCTCACACATCAAATGTTAAGAACTGTGCACACTTTCCCCATCTCTTGTTGACACAGATGAGTTGTCTGGATTAGTGTACAGTGCAGCATCTAGCAGCTCACTTATTTCCTCAAGGAGAAGCAATTTTAGCCACCGTTCCTGTTCAGGTTAGATCGCAACAATTTAGAGAGTTCTCCTCTGGAAATAAAGGAAGACAAGTATTATCTGACCAGTGCATCTAACGCTGTATTTGTAACTCGGCAGGACAGATGGCCAGTGATATGACAGCAAAGACCCAATTGTCTCCACAGGGCTACGTTTGGATGGCAGAGGAGCGCTTTGCCAAGCAGCTATTTCGACTGGACACCAGTACAGAATCGGCTACCAGGCTACTGCCTCGTAGCAAATTTTCTCCCCAGATAAGTCCACAGGACTCCTATAAAACCGGAGCTATAGGATTTCTTTGCGACAAGTAAAAAGTTACCCGAGGGAGTTTAGAAACCAGAGCTTTTTAGCCATTAATGATCTGAGCTTCCCAAGGTCTCGCTGCGAGCGCCACCCCAGCCATTTGCAAATGTCACCTCTGGTCAGAAACACAGAATGAACTGACCGGGACTCGTGCTTTCTCCAGTCCGTTAGGGAATCTCGCCAGTCCTCTTTTGGGGGCCACCTTAGCTCAGGTTGGAGGGCCCTTATGTGACCCCATGTTGTCTGTGACTAATGTGCTTCTCTCAGAAGCCTGGGCCGTGAATGGGCGGGATGCGGGATGCTCGACCTTGGGGGGTGACACTGGGAAACGGGTCACAAGGGTTGTTTGGTGGGGCTCAGGACGCACCACCGCAAAATATGACACCTTGGCATTTGAGAAAACAGCAGAAGCAGCAAGGCCACTCGCTTTCCGTTTGTCCTTCTCCGCTGGAGCAGGTGGTAAGACCCTCCTGGGAGAGGTGCCCTCCCTATACCTGGAAGAAATAAAAACATCCTTGTCTCTGAAGACACGGGGACACAGAGAAGAACCTGGACAAACAGGCCTTGCTAAGTGTCCCTGTTTTATTGGCATCAGAGCATCAGAGCCCTTCTGTCCAAGGGACTGTCTACTCTTCATCAAACTGAAGCATAAACACACATGAGTCTACCTGTTTCCTTGGGTCTTCATGTCCAGAGCCTCCTGTGTGACGTTAAATTTACATTAAATAAACGTCTGTGCTTTTCTTTTGTTAATCTTGTTAAGAATCAGTGATGGCGCCTCAGCCGTGAACCCAGCAATGGGTAAGAACAGAAATCTTCCCCCCTGTATGGAGTTTTATCACCTGTGTGTCTGATCCTCACCTGGGATGGCTTTGGCAGAAATTTCACAACCATAAATAACTCCCCTGAACAGAGAACTTTCCTATTCTGCCCATCGAATGTCTCTTATTCCTGATCAGATTAATAGGGTAAGAATGTGGGTTTTTGAGTCACATTAAATGGAGTAAAACTGTGTTAGGAAAAAAAATAGACTCCGTAACTTTCTACGAGGACAGCATGGCACACCTTTGTCCTTGTCTCCCCATGAAATCATCTGTTCATCACAGCACTTCACTGATGTAGATGATACATTGTCTTCTTATAGATCCTCCCCATATGGTGGCTAATTGGAGAGTTCTGGCTGGCGTTTCCGGAGTAGGTGCCAAAGGATGGAAAGTTGTTAAGAAAATAACCGGTCAGCAGCCAGCCAACCCTTAAACATGGGTATCCTCAGTGGCTCATTCTAATTCTGGAATTCCTACATAGCACAGGGCTCTCCCAGGACATATGGGGGAATCTGTGGGTAGGAGAAACTTCTGGACTCTGTGTTTGTCAACTGGGGCAATCCTGCTATGGGAAATCCCTCAAGCTGACTTGTCAAGCCCAGCGGGAGTCCAAGGCTGCTTACTGTTCTACCACGAGGTAAGCTCCCTACACAGCAACCTGTTCAGAGAAGTTCAAGAGAAGTTCAGGCTTTCCAGGTAAGGATGAGAAATGGCCACAGCATGCACAGGACCTGTGAGCAAAACCTCCGCCCACTTGCTACTGTGCTATTTCTGGGTGTTGAAGCTTAAAACACGCTACCTCCAAATACGGCACGTGGCAGGTCACCCTCTTTCTCCACTTCTCTGTGTGAGAGCCAGCCATACAGGAATTCTTCGACCTACCTCTCCTGAAAATAAGTCATAAGAGTGCCACATGACAGGTGTCTTGCCCTGTACCCACAGGAAAGGAATGCTACACAGAGAGGCCAGTAAGAATTGGAACAAACAGAGCTTGCTAAATTTCTCCAATTTATTACCATTAGATCCTACCCTTTACGTCCAATCACACTCTACAAGGCTGTCCGCTCTCCATCAAGCCGAAGCATAAACACACATGGTTCTCCCTGGGTCTTCATTTCTAAAGGCTCCCACGTCCCGTAAAACTTTGGTAAAATACATTTGTTATCCTTCTCTCTTATTAGTCTGTCTTTTGTTATAGGAGCCCTTGCAACAGGTGAGAAAAAGGTACTACTTTCTGTTCCCCACATGGGTGAAAATGTGTGTTTGCGGGGCTGGGGGATAGGAAAATATTTTACATTATTATATTAATTGTAGGACTTATACAGTTTGATACCAAGGTAATTAATTGTCTAGAGCAGGTCCCCAGGCTCTGGGGCACATTTTCAAAGAATTTTTGAACAAAATGATTTGGGCTCATCTTATGATCTCTCTACCCCTGTGGCCAAGCACTTAATAATACAAAAGCTGTCATTTACTGAGTGCATAGTTTATGTCAGGTTGTATGTTATGTATTTTCTTGGGTGGCATCATTTATTCCTCCCAAAGACCTGATGAGGTAGGTCTTGTTATCAGCCTCACATGACAGGTGAGGAAAATGAACAAGCCTGGTGAACTGACAAGCCTGGGGACACTAGTCTTAAGGAAAGTGTTTAGTCTTCCCGGTGTAGGAAGGAATGACCAGAAAATGCCAATTTCAATAGGTGATTCATGCTGATCAAAGTATAAACACATGCTATACTTGATCCTCTTATTTATTTATTTTGTTAGAGACGGGGTCTCACTCTGTCACCCAGGCTGGAGTGCAGTGGTATAATCACAGCTCACTGCAGCCTTGAACTCCTGAGCTCTATCTATCCTCCTGTCTCAGCCCCCTGAGTAGCTGAGACTACAGGCATGAGCCACCATGCCTGGCTAATTTTTCTATTTTTTTTTTCCTAGAGATGGGGTCTTGCTATGCTGCCCATGCTGTTCTGGAACTTCTGGGCTCAAGTAATCCTTCCATCTTGGCCTCCAGAGCAGCTGGTACTACAGGTGCACACCACCATGCCAGCCCCTACACTTGATTCTTTAAAGTCCATCTTTCTTTCAGTACAAAGAATGATTCCATTTTACTTAGAATGACACCAAGAATAAGCTAAAAGAGGCAGTAGCCTATTGAATGTAGCAAAGAAGAAAGCTTGCAACCTCAATTCCAGTTAATTCCACAATTACTGAACACCAAGGTGCCTGTTACTGTGCCAGAAGCCAGAGGTTCAAAGAGGCAGGTGAGGGTCCTTTTAACATGTGACTTACACATGGCTGTGGTCCTCGTTCCGTAAGAATCCCCAGAGACACGATAGGAAATACTTGAAACCTCACTATGATCATGGCTTATCTTTTTAAGGCTTCAATTTTACTCAAATTTCAAGGTGGGATTGGGGATTTAAGTAATTTACGAGTGAAGTCATTTAAAACACTCCAAATAAAGACACTTAAAACAAACACAGTTATTATAGAGCTGAATAAAAATAGTGCCTTATTTTTTAAGATAAAATGCTGGACTTCAAAGAAATTGCATGCATGAGGTTGACCCCTCAGGGTTGCACCCTTGAATTCCCAAGAATACTTGTTCTCATGTCTCTGCTGATAGTTATAATGCTTCAAAACTAGGGGGAAATGGTTTAAAAGCACAGAACGTATTAATTAGTGAAGGGAGATGAAGTATAGACCAGTGACATGTTTTAGAAGCTGGGCCCTCTGGACTGAGGAAGGAAGGATGACCTGGCAGGCAGCAGAGAGAGAGGGATTCTGAGAAGGTTAATTACCATTGGCTCAGTCAGCCACAAAGGTCATGTGAGCAAATACGAAAGAGGGAAGAATGAGAGAACGGGAGTCGGTGAACCCATGATGTTGTGTCAAGAAAGGACACTCAGGTTAGGAAAAACTGAGTAAAGGATTGGGTCCTTCATCGGGTTTTCAGAAATTGTTTATGAACAGATCTTAAGCGCACTGGTGAGGGTGGCAGGTCAGGGCTTTCTGCGAGGAAGGCCTCCAGGACCGATCCATGAAGTTATCTTGAAAATGAGGCAACATTGGAAGAAGATTCCAGCAGTAGAGAAGTTGCTGAAAGCACAGTCTGAGTCACGGAGTGCACAGTTGGGGAAACTGAGTCAAATGAACTGGGGCGGGGAGAGGAAACAAAGGAGATCCGACTTCTACATAAGAGGTATCTCGGGAGAAAACCAAGTAACTGGACGAGAAAAGGGTATAATTATATCCAAAGAAACTTCAAGAAGCTTTTCTGAAATAGAAGACTTGCATTTACGCATCGAAATACAGGCTAAGAAAAAATGGACACAGATCAAATCACAGGAGGGAAAAAAAGGCAGTGGATAATAGGTATAAAGTCCTCAGAGATGTAAAGTATGACTCAAGCATTTTATACTCAACACAGTCACCCAAGTATAAAGGCAGAGAATTTTCATATTTAAGTGCTCAGGCAGAAGTACTGGAAGACCAAACCAACCCCAGCCATCCAAGCGAGAGCTGAAATAGTCAGGGCAGAAAAGCTGCCTTGAGGACTGATCCCTCTAAGCACTAAAACCAGAACTAAAGCAACTGTAGGAATTATGATTTCAGAACTTAAATTTTACAACAATGACCACTGGAAAATAACAATATTGCTAACAAGTGTTGGGAAGTGGAGGGGAAGGGAGGATAAAAATTAGAATAAATACGTTGATTTGCCTCATTTTTCAAATGGAGGGTCCAAAGATCTTCTTGAAAGCTGGTAAGTCAGGTCGTAGGAGTATGATTTAGTAGTGTTTTAAAAAAATTGTATTGGTTAATTATTAAAATAAATTTAAAATAATAAAATAACGGACGGTTACATCAGAGCTCAGAGGAAGAGCTCGAGGACTTGAGGAAGAATGTCTCAGAAAGGATTCTCATCAAGTCTTGAACAACCAAACTGCAGAACCCAGTTGTGTCCTTGTACGTGTTCTTGTAAGTTTCCTCGACTGGAATTCCTTACACTGCAGGGCTGACACGGGGCATCCAATGTTAGGGGGTTACCTATGGTTTTACCAGGTGCAGAGTGAAAGTGGGAAGACTTGCACAACGGAGATCGTTGGGTAAATGATGATCCCAAGAGTTCACTCATAGCAAAGAATGTTTGTCCTCTTAGGTGACAGATAAATAGGGAACAGAGATTAGCAAGAGAAGCCTCTTTTTGAGGGTTCCCTGTTGCATTTCAGGTTGAGCTTTTAGTGATTTGAAAACAATATTTCAGCCTATGCATCTCTTTCTCTTTTTACATACAGAAGTATATATTTTGTAAATGTTACACATACCAATATACTATATGCAATAAGAGAAATATATACATTTTTTCTGAGATAACATAGTTTCTTGTCTTTGCATCAATGAGGAGCAGAGTTCACCAGCATGTCTGTGATTTCCTTCTGGTTTCAGTGACTATCTACAGGGCCTGAGCCAAAAATCTAGCAGTACGGACAACTAGGAAAAAGAACAATCCTATGCTCTTAGTTTTGAGTCTAATACTCCCAGCCATGGGGCCACCCTTCCTGCCTCTTCTAGCAGGGAGCTCTCCATGAGCTGGACTCCTGCCTCTGGAAAACACTCAGTGCATTGAAAGTTTCTTGAGGCAAGGATGGGGCTTTGGCTACGTGGGACATTCCCCCACAACACGTAATTGAGGACTGTGCCCTTGGAAGGTGCTTAGTCAGTATGGGTGACAATCTGAAGATGCTGTACAAATGGTAGCTTATTTGCACTAGAAAAAAGTTTTGGGCTTTCATAAACATCTCTTCATGAAAAGGATTTTGCTAGGTATACTAAAAAAAAAAAAAAAGATACCATCTAAAATGAACATCTGTTACCACAGCTGTTCTTAAAAGCAGATTAAGGTACAACTGCCACATAAAAAGTGAAAAAGGGAAATATCGTCCCATTTTACTCTGATGAAATTTAAAAACCCTCCCATTTATCACCCAGTGATTCCACTGGGATTCAGCACATTTCAAGTCCTGCGAATGAATAACCACTTTTGTTATAAACTACACATACATATTCTACCTACCTGGGAATGTCTCGGAGCTTTAAAAACAGCACGCATCTTTAAATCTCCACTCATTGGCCTCTGCTGAACACTAAAGCGTTTGTCATTAAAAATAAACACAAGAACAAGCAGGGGGCCGCCGTCCTACCTGCTGCATATGGCGCTGGTCAGAGCGTAGGTGGCACTCAGGGGTGACTGCCCTTTGAAAGGGCCCAGAGGAGACACGTTTTTATAAAGATGATGAAGAATGCAGAAACTGTGTCTCCTACCTATTAAAAATGTATTTGAGGGAATTGGGGATATTTAGTTTGTAGAGGAGAAGGCTTGAAGAGACACGGTAGTTGTCTTAATATAGTTGAAAAGCTGTCGAATATAGAATATAGAATAGATTTATTCTGTGTCGCTGTGAGGTGCAGAACCAGCCAGCGAGGTAGGCTCATTTTGGTTCATTTATAGGAAAAATATTCTATCTAATTAGATATAGTAAAAAAGAAATTGGTTGATTCCTAAAATACAGAGGGAGCTCCCTGCTGCTAAGAATAACCGCACAGAGGCTCACTGAGTATTGTTCAGGCATCGTGTGGAGGGGTTTCTCGTACTGGAATGCACGAGACCAGAGGACCTACTTTTACGTTCTATCATTTCTGCTTCTGCTCAGTTATAAAGCCTTTTGTGTAATTTTCAATACACAGAGGATAATGATTTAGGGGAATTATTTTTAGGACACGGAGAGTAATTCAGCCCCACAGCCTTTGTGTGCATTATTCTCTTTCCCGAAGATGAATGAGAAGCAGGTGATGAGCAGAAAGAGGGGAAGGAAAATCAGAGGAGGAGAGGCAGAAGGGGAATCCACCGCTTTCCGTGACCCTCTCTTTCTTGGAAATTTGGCCGGATTGGAATCGTTCTATGAAATGTAAACCTTTGTGTCTTAGTTGGTTTTGTGTTGCTGTAACAGAAGACCTGACACTGGGTAATTTATAAAGAAGAGAGGTTTTTAGCTCATGGTTCTGCAGCCTGGGAAGTTCAAGGGCATGGCCCTGGCTTCTGGTGAGGGCTTTTGGGCTTCATAACAACATGGCGGAGAAGATCAAAGGGGAGGAAGCCGACATGTGGAAAGAGAGAAAACCCAAGGTGTGCTTGGCTTTCAAACAACCTGTTCTCATGGGAACTGTAATAGTTCAGTCTCGCAGGAGTGAGAACTCATTCACTACCTCGAAAACGGCACCACGCCATTCACGAGGGATCTGTCGCTATGATCCAAACACCTCCCGCTAGGCTTCCCCTCCTGACACTGCCACATTGGAGATTGCATTTCGACATGAGTTTTAGTGGGGTCAAACAAGCCATATGAAAACCATAGCACCTTGCATAACGAGAGTGCCCTATCACCAAAGACCAGCTCATTCTTGCAAATAATCTCGAATCCCTCACTGGACATGAATTTTCACCAGCAGCACTACAATTATAGTACAACATGCTATAGCTCTTGGTTTTTACTTGTTGTCTTCATGGAAGTTCTCTTGTACCTTCAAGTATATCTGACCTCATCCATAACTGATTAATAAACTCCGTAAAGAAAAATATGAACTGTGTTTACAGGTTAAATTCAGAGAATATACACTCCTACACTAAGCCCGTCCCCAACCAAAGGAACAAATATAAATACAGTTCACACAAAGAGCCTCATTAACACAATCCACTTGCTAACAAAACAAAATGAAAACAAATAAACAATGCCATCATTATCTCCTTGGCATACACAGTCACTTTTGAAGGTGGATTAAAAAATACGGAACTATGAACTCAGCACATCAAGTAAGAAAAAAGACACAAAGATACCCCTTTGATGGAAAAGCACATCTGTGGTCTTCTAACTGGATTCCATTGGTGCTAATCTAAATTCCACCCCTTCCATGGGCAATATGAAAAAGTACATAACATGTTCCACCAGAACGTTTCATGGGTACTTCAAAATCTATGCACCTAGAACTAAACTTTTGTCCTTAAAACCTGGTCCTCCTCAAGTGTTCCATGGACCCACTGAATGTTTTCAGAACAAAAATCAATGGTATCTTTGACACTTCCTTTTCTCTCACCCAAAAAGGATTTAATAACTACATCCCATCTAATCTATCTCCTAAGTGCCATTTGAATGCATCCTACCACCACCATCCTGAAAAAAAGCCCTCATCTTCTCCTCTTTCCTGGAAAATTGCAAATACCGATCGGTTATCTTCTCCAGGCACGCGCTGGCTCCATCCTAGAGCTGAAATGATCTGAAAGGTAATGCAGATCATGCTGTTCTCCATCAATGGCTTCCCACTGTGCTAAGGATAAATTCCACATTCCTTAGCCACTAGCTCCACCTCCTATCACTTTCTCCCTTCGGCCTGAAGGCTCAAGTCATGTTGATCTTGTTCGTGTCCCTCCAAAGAGGTCATGCTCTTTCCCACCTTGGAGGCTTCATACATGCTGTTCCTTCCGCCTCTCCTACCTGCCTCTCTCCCTTCACCTAGCCGGGCCCTACTCCTCCCTTAGATCTCACTCTACACCCACAGGAAGCATTCCCTGACACCTGCCCCTGCCAGCTTAGGTTCCTCTCTTAGACAGTACCATAGCTCATTACATCTTTCCTTTGTAACCAGATCCTACTTCTATGTCCTTGTTCACTGTCTTTTTTCTAAACTGGATCAGAAATTCCAAGATAACAGGAACCATGTCTGCCTGAATCCCAGGTACTCAGCACCCAATTTGTGCTTAAATAGTTGTTGCATGAATAAATGAATGAGCAACATGCACTGTCTGAATCAATGCTTCGTAAACTTCACTCTGCCAAAGAACCAGCTGGAAAGGCAGTTTAGCAGATCCGTGATCAGCCCCAGGAATCTATCTACCTTTTCAACAACTCTGCGGGTGGGACTGGGCGGCTTTTGACTCAGATTGTCCTTGGCTCACACTTGGAAAGCGGTAATACTCCAGGATACAGAGAGCAAGGGAGAGAAACAGAACTGAGGTTAAGGAGACAAAAGGGAACAAAATGTGAGAAGTTAAGTAACAATAGAGGATTTACATAACTGTTAAAACCACCACTGAAAATCTGCAGGACTAAATGACAGCTTGTCAAATTAATTCCTCAGACCATGATGGTTCAAAATGCTTAGGATAAGAGCCACTTGAGATAGCTGGGGGTCTGCGGAGGCATTAAAATATTAACATTAAAACAGGAAAATAAATTTGGGCTTGTATTGAAAGATGGGTAAGGTCAGAAAGGAGAAGAGGGGAAAATGGTGCCACAGATAGATAAGTGTGAGCACGAATTCAGAGGAAGGGAAGTATAGAGCAAGAAGTGCAGCAATTTGCTGAAAAGAAGGTTCAGAAATTGGGTGGCTGGGGATATATTTGGAAAGAGAGGGAAGGGTCTGACTGTAGAGTCCTCGAAGTTAATGAAGTGGATCAGAATACATGACCCTAAAGTATGCCACTTTGGCATAAGGATTATTTTGAGCTAAAGGCAACTGAGTAACGGCACATCTAGGAAGAACTCTCTGCCCTCCCCCTTTCTGCCTAAAAGCAGGGCATAAATCTCCCTTTGTAAAGGTATCCTCCCTCCCCTCTCTTGCACTGGGAAGAGGAGATGACTATTATTGGAGACGGCATTCACTTGAGTCTGCATAATCAAACTTACCAATGTTTTCCATTAATTTTCTTGATATATTTACCTTCATATAATTCACTGCCCTTGGAAGCCCAAATCCCTTTTACTTTATCTTGTCACTTCTCCACAATTTATTGCCCTTTGTTAAAATGGTACACAAGCTTCAGAGCCTAACTACTTTTTGAAGGTTTTCACTACTTTTCTGTGAGGCCATATGCATGCAAAATAAACCCTTGCTTCTGTTAATCTGTCTTTTGTCAGTTTAATTCACAGCCCCCAGTCACTGAACTTAAGAATATAGAGCAAAAGTTTTTCCCCCTCCCCTATATCAAGTAAAGGAATGACAGGAAGAAATGCCTCAAAGTAACATCTGACTTGTGATTTATATAAAGGGCTAAAATTTGGGACATTTAACAGGAAATACTCTATTTTTTCATAAAATGCCCCATTTCCCTGAAACATTAAAAGACTTCTCCATAACACAGCCTTCCTGTATGTTGTAAAAATATAGGACAAAAAAGAATCCAGACTAAAGAAAATGGTGACATGTACGTCATATCACAGAGGCATTTAGTTCTAAGACCATGGGTGCTGAGAAATTTCAAAGAAAACGGAACAACTGAAATAAAAGTCTAACTTTGAACTCAGTTAATGTAAGAAGAGTCCTTTTTTCCCTTTTACTTATTTTATGTCTGCTTTGATGAGCAGTGGAAAGGAAATTAAATAGCTGAAATTAAAATGGCTCAATCCAATATATGGTGTCTGAGTGCTATCAAAGGGTGTGTGTGTGTGTGTGTGTGTGTGTGTGTGTGTGAGAGAGAGAGAGAGAGAGAGAGAGAGAGAGACAGAGAGACAGAGAGACAGAGAGACAGAGACAGAGAGAAAAGGTACAAAGGAAGGTCCCAGAATTTCACCCTGCCTAGATCCCATCATAGCCCCCACAATCAGCTCCTGAACGTCTACACATGCAATTTGCAGGCAGTGCTGGGATGGAGCTCAGAAGACCTGGCTGTATGTCCCGGTTCCGCCATGTTTAAGCCAGATGGATTGACCTCAATTCAACTGCAGAGTCTTCATCTGTGAAATGGGGACAGGATGGATTCCTTGCCATCTTTACAAGGTTGTAAAAATTCAATGTGAAATCATTTGTAAACTGTAAGTCACTTTATAAAAATCAGGCGTTATAAATTCTATTAATAGGGACTTCTCCCCCCCCACCCCTTAAATTACTACGCGAGTGACATTCAAGCAAACATTAGTTGTAGTAGATGATATCAGGTATAATGGCAAAACAATTCTGAATGATCCGTAATACTCTTGTGTGGACACTTATCTTTTCGTCTGGTCTTATTTCATTTGCCTTTCAGAATAAACGTCTTAAACTCCAGCAGTACATCAGTGTTACTCTCTGAAGGCTAAATACTGCAGGAATTCATATCTGATATTTAGGAAGAGTGCCAAACCTGATGGTAGCTGTACACACATTAGATAAAGGATTCAGCAAACAGATGCTCCTTGCAATCAGCCAAGAACTTCTAATATTCCGACAACTTGTTAATCAACCAACATATGGTATCACTTTAGTAAACACAACACTCAGATTTTGCTTTTTACAGGGCATTTTCTGAGAGATGTAATGGTCCTGACTCATCAACACTATTCACTGGAAATCAAGTGAAGCTAGCCAGCCTCCCCCGCCACCTTCGATTTGTTTAATTACCCGGGGAAAAAATAAATACAGGCATCGATTTAAATTTTGTGTATTTTTTTCTGAGTTGAGATTTTAAAAATGTCATCCTAGTAGATATTTGTGAAAGTTGTAGAATATCTTTATTATACAGATTTACCTATATCACGGGTCAAAAATTGTCTACAGTTCTTCTGTTCATTTCTCAGGGCTGCCATGACAAAGTCCCATCAACTGAGTGGCTTAAACCAAGAGAAATTTGTTCTTTCACAGCTCTGGAGGCTGGAAGTCTGAAATTAAGTTGTTGATGGGGTGATGTTTCCTCTGAATGCTCTAGGGGAGGATCCTTTCTTGCCTCTTTCAGTTTTTGGTAGCCACAAACGTCTCTTGCTTTGTGGCAGGGTAACTCCAATCTCATGTTTACATGACCAACTTACCTCTGTGTTTATCTGCGTCTAACTTTTCCTCTTATCATAAGGACACCAGTCACACTGGATGAGAGCTTCCCCTACTCCAGGATGGCCTCATCTTAGCCTGATTACATCCACAAAGACCCTATTTCCAACTCGGGTCACATTCACAAGTACCAGGGGTAGGGACTTCAACGTATCCTTTTGAGGAACAAAATACAACCCATAAAGATCCGAAGAGGATAAATTTGATCCTATGAGATGATCCTATAAGGCTGTGGTCTCCCACCCCCTGGGCCACGGACTGGTACCTGCCGATGGCCTGTTAGGAACTGGGCCTCGCATCACTACCTGTGTTTTGCCTCCCCCCGGCCCCTAATTCATGGAAATATTGTCTTCCATGAAACTTAGGAACCAGGCCGTACAGCAGGTGAATGGTGGGCAAGTGAGCGAAACTTCATCTGTATTTACAGCCGCTCTCCATCACTCACATCACCGCCTGAGCTCCGCCTCCCACCTGCCCATCCGCACTCCCATGGAAAACCAGTCCCTGGTGCCAAAAAGGCTGGGGACCGCTGCCATAAGGCACGTGTGAGCTTTTTCTCCTGGTGCTATTACTGTAGGTGACTGTCTTCCTTGAGTCCCTTTAAATGGGCCCAGTTGGCTAATGCGATATGCAAATAAGAACCTGGACCTCACAAAAACCCTTCTCTGTACATCTCCCTCTCATCTTAGCAATCTTTTTCTCACCGTCTCCCATATCATCCTTTTTCTTTCCTCCTGGGGCCCCTTTTGATTTCACACTGTTTCCCAGTCCTAATCTCCACGTCATGCCTCAAATACGTCCTCACCTGTGCCCTCTGGCCCCACATGACTGAGTCCCCAGACAAGGAAGGGACTCCCACCTAAAGGCCCTCTGAGCGCTGTAAATCCAGCTCCTTCTTACGCAAGGTGAGTGCCCAGTCCCTGATCAGGTGAGGGGGTGCAGGGCACAGGTGGAGCTATTACCCTTCCAAGGGTTCCCCCCACATCAGATAGCCCAATAGGTAAGCACACGGTGACTTTGGGTGACAGCATCCTCACCCCCATTCATCTAACTTCCACTTCTAAAATTTCAGCAACCATGTTCCCACCTGGTATTCTGAGCAATCCCCTATTCCGTGTGCTTTAATGACTGCAAAAGCATCTCTTCTACGAGACGTTAAAAAGTTACGCCCATTGGTGAGGACAATGTTTTTGAAAAAAAAAAAGTTATGCCTATGTTAAAGATGAGGAGGATTATGGGAAGACTCTAAGAATTGGTGTGAACTCACGATTGCGACTTACAGTCGTAGCCTGTTGGGAAAAACACCACTAAGAATGACACCGCAGGTCTGAGGTCCCCCTCCCTCGGTCTTTTATCCCCACACCCCACTCCACGGAAACCCTTCTCATTGATGTAGGACTGATCTCAGCCTGACAAATCCAACAGTCAACCTTCAGCCCTGATCCTACTCAGCCTCTCTCAGCAGTCGAGACCCCCGATTCCCTCGTTCCTCCGGAAACACTCTCTTCATGTGGTTTCTGGGATGCTGCTGGCTTCCGGTTCTCCTCCTTGCTGGCAGCCTTTGCCTGTCTCCTTTGCTCGACCCTTCCCCTCTCCTTTGAGCTCCAGATGTGCACATCTGTCTCTTTGACATTTCCACTTGAGTCTCCAACAGGCTCTTCAAAGTCCACATGTCCAGACCCGAACTTCTAACTTACCCCTCACTCCTGTAATCCCAGCACTTTGGGAGGCCAAGGTGGGAGGATTACTTGAGGTCAAGAGTTCGAGACCAGCCTGAGCAAGAGTGAGACCCCATCTCTACCAAAAATAAAAAAATTAGCCCCAAGCATGGTGGTGGCATGCACCTGTAGTCCCAGCTACTTGGGAGGCTGAGGCAGGAGGATCGCTTGAGCACAGGAGTTGGAGGTTGCAGTGAGCTACGGTGACACCACTGCCCAAGCAACAGAGTAAGACTGTCTCCAACAAAAAGATACCATGTCAAATCATCAATATTCTCCATAAATTTGCTCACTCCGTGTGTAGCGGGGGCAATGAGGGGTTGTCCTTTCTATACGGATACCCTGAGACTGTACCCTTGGCTTTAAATGTTAAATTAATCAATTAAAATTAAAAGCTGTTTGTATGTAACTCCTTAGAGTGGAGACTTGAATTTAACCTTGGGGCAGCAAATGGGCTGTTTAGCCACAGAAATGTAAGCAAGGGCAAGACAAAAACATGCTAAACCAGTGCCTGAATTCAGGTATTTCAGACTGAGATGTCCAGTGTTCCGATTACATAACTTGAGTGTTGTAGCCAGCTGGGACCCCAGCTGTACTGATGGGACAGTATGTTCTGATGCAAATGATTCTTTTGGGGGCCACAGGGCTAGACCCCCTCCCTTGTTAGGAGGATGCTGTTTCCCTAGGAAGGAAGTGGGCTTCTCACTTTTCAACATCCTGGAAGAATCCTCTCTTATGGTAGGAAATGGGGTTTCGAGGTATAGCTTTAGACCCTGTGTGTGCACATGGTTTGGATGGGAGGATTGCCTCCCTCTCACCTAGTCTGGTGTGGGTGGTGTGAACTGAGATGTGCAGATACCTGGGGCCCACCCTGCGATGAGGGGCGAGCCAGCCAAGTCACAAGGCAGCAAGCCAAGCGCTAGACGGATGTAGGAAGGCCCGCACTGTGGGCTCCGAGCTGCACCCGGCAGGAGTAGCAAAGTTAACTCATACTCCATGTCTTCCTGCCGTTATGTAGAACATCCAGAAAAACTTGTCAGTGAGGCCCTGGCCTGGCACCTACAAGGACTTGAGTCCCTTCTCCAGAGGTCGGGTGGCACCGGATTTCACAGAGAACAACTGAGCCCAGAGATGGGGCATTCCCACGGTGGGCTACCAAGGTTGGGGCCATGAGGCCACAACAGGAGAAGATGATGGGTACACAGGTGTGTGGTCCTGAGGGTGCAAGAGACCCCCATGGGACATTCAGAAATGTCCAAGGGGCGCACGGAAATGGGTAAACTTACTGCAAAGAGATGCCGCTCGAGCTTGTGATTTGGAAATTTAAAAAGCATTGTGACTTTTTTTGTAGTCACAGGTGCTTTGGAGGCAAAATATTAATATTTGGGTTACTCAAACTAATGCTAACACATATTAATAACGTGGTTGATATTTGTTGAACATTTTCTGTGGACCAGGCAGTATTTTAAGCTTTTTAAATTCTAGAATTATCCAGGAAAGGCTCCATTTTTAGAATCAGTTTCCACTCTGAGCATCTACAAAAGATTTTAATGTGTAAATTTGAACCATCTTTTAGGCAAAGGATTGAGCCACATCCCTTTAGGAGTCGAAATGTTAGATTCTGTAATTGTTATGATATCATCTAAGTGGTGTTGGTAACTTTTGCACGTTATGTTTCTGAGAATTGTCTTGTTAATTAACCTCACTGAAACTTACACAGTCTTTTATGCGCTAAGCATGCTTTTAACCACTGGACAAATATGAGCTCCTTCAATCCTCACAATGGCTCAATGAATAGGTGCTATCATTGTCTGGAAGCTAGAGATTAGACGTTGGAGGCACAGAGAGGCTAAGTAACTTTCCTGAGGTCACACAGCTAGTATATACTGGGGCCAGGACCTGAACCCAGAGAATCTGGCTTCAGGGTTTGTGCTCTTAAGCACTATGCAGACTACTTCTCAAAATTGTGATTGAAATGTTTTCTCTTTTCAGAATCCCAGAGCAGTTTGTTTATCCCAGCTCTATGAATTTGGACATGGAAGAAGATCATCTTGGCACAGTGGTAGTAGGAAAATGGTTCCTCTAGGAGCGACAAATTGTTTGACAGTGTTTCCTGTAAATCTTTCCTCGTATTCTACCGTTCCAGGGCAAGACAGAACAAACTCTGAGCTCCCATTCAAATGATGGCTGTCTCGATAGAAACCCAGAATTTCAAATTTATTCAATTCTTTTCCATACCACCCCGTGTGAATTACACACTCAGTATAGTAGCCACCAGTTCGGGGCTTAGATTCCAGTTCCATCACATGCCAGCTTACGACCTCTGTCAAGTCGCTTGCTGCCTCTGAACTTCAATTTCCTTTTTGGCGAAATGGGAACAGTAATAGTACCAGCCTCAGAAGGTGCTCTGAGGATTACATGAAGATGATGTGTGCAAACTGCTCACTCCGCTTTCTGGCTTGTGGGAAGGTTTCCATACCTCCTAGCTATTTGCTGTGATTTCGATGCTGCCGCTAATCATCATTATCAATGGAGGAAAAACAATACTTTAAATATTTTCAACGGTTTTTTATTAAAACTGTTTATTTAAAAAGATTTATGAAGTCCTGGTAAATATTTAGACAAGTGGCATCCCTTCAAAACATGCTATATTCCCTGTTTATGAGATCTTTTCATTAAAAATGTTTCTTGCATCTTTTCTTGACAGAGACGTGTGTTTTGGTGTCATAAATTCATTATACACTGATGGCGACGATGATGATACTGACAATCACAAACCTTTCCACTTTGAGCCTTTGCATTTCAAAAGCATCTAATTCAGCAGCTGAGGATGATTCTGATGACATCTCTGCGTAAAGGAAGTGCTCGAAGCCTTGTTTGCTCTTGGCCGAATCATCCCGCTAATCTAAGCTTTTACCTGTCCCCAGTGGGTTGGTGAGGCCGTTTTGCTGATGCCATTCAGAGAAAAGAGAGTGTTTAGAAAACTGCATCAGGACTTTGCTTTTCCAGCAGGCATTATTGGGCAAATTACTGCCCGGGACAAAGCAGACCCTTCTGGGCCCCCATTCACAGGGATTTCACAGCCCGGAGCACCCAGAGGACATGGGACCTCTGCACCCATAAGGCAGCCGCAGAGGGGATATCTTACAGCTACCAACAGTACTATTTTGTATGTTTCTAACTTTCAATCCATGCGGACTTTTTTTTTTTTTTGAGACAGGGTCTCACTCTGTCACCCTGGCTAGAGTGCCATGGTGTCATCATAGCTCACGACAACCTCAAACTCCTGGGCTCAAGTGTTCCTCCTGCCTCAGCCTCTCAAGTAGCTGGGACTACAGGCATGCGTCACCATGCCTGGCTAACTTTTCTATTTTTGTAAAGATGCGATCTTGCTCAGGCTGGTCTTGAACTCCTGGCCTCAAGCAATCCTCCTGCTTCAGCCTCCCAGAGAGCTAGGATTACAGGCATGAGCCACCGTGCCCAGCCCCATGCATACTTTTCTTCAAGTTCATAGGGCATCTATTTAGGTTTGGAAAACGACAGTCAACCCAGAATAGAAATGGATGATGCCAACTTAAATCTTTTGTTACACAGACAGTAGACGTGGTTGGGCTATAAACTAAGAGTCGGAAGTGGTGAGGGTCTTTTGGCCATCATACCCGTTCACCACCGCCCTTTGTCCTCTCTCTGTCACGGAACTTGGACTTTGCTGAGCACCCGTCCCCAGCCTGTTGTCCGAGGCAAGGGAGGTTGGCAGAGAAGAGCGTCCCCCTGGGATTGTCTCCAGATGGCGCATTCCTGCAAACCCCACTGACTCGATATTTCGCAGCCAGGAAAATAATGGAGTCCCCACACAAGGCAATCACACAATGAACTTGGGGACAGATAAGAGAGTGTCTCTGTTTCCTTTAAAACACCAAACAACGGAGATACCGAAAAAGACTCATTCATCGAACACAAAGGCCAGCTTCTCCTGGGAGTCCCGTCTTCCTCTTCTTTCAGGAGCAAGTCTATTTATTTCCCTGTTCGAAAGCCCCAACTTGCCACCAGGCAAGGAGCAGCAAGTGTTGCAAAATACTGAACATAGAATAAAGTCTTTTCAACACTGCTGTATTTAGGACAGAAACAAACTAGCATTGGAAAATGTTACCCTTAATTTAATTTGGGTTTTTGTATAAAGCAGGGATGTGTATAGATAATCACACCCAGTAGTCTCTTTAGCAGCATAAAATCTACATTTTCCATGGCTAGCGGAGAGAGGCACTCGCGTAACATGTTACACTCTTGCTATTAAATACAGCCTGTTTATGAGAAAAAAAATCCCTTAAAGCTTTCTGAATACTAATAAATTATCTTCCAAAATAGTAATTTAAGGAGCGTAGATTTCTTTCTTTCCTTCTTTTTTTTTTTTTTTTTTTTTTTTTTTTTTTTTTTTTTTTTTTTTTTTTTTTTTTTTTTTTTTTTTTTACTATTTTATGAGTATAGAGTACTTTATTTCCCATAAATTTCTCGGGGTCAGAGGTGTCTTTCATGGGTTGCTATGGAAACCAGATGATAACTGAGATGGGAGGAGGAATTCATCCCTGTCTAAGAGAAGCACCCTTTTCCTTGGGAGAGTTCTGGCAACCTGGGTTGCCTCAGGGCCATACAGAGCCAAGCACAGCGAACCCAGGACAAGTGAAATACTCAGTAAGATTCGATGGGCTTGCTGATTGAATACCACCATCTTTTCCAGATCTATACTTCATTCATTCATTCATCATGATTTTTTGATTTATTGAATAACTACTGGCCATTTGGATAGGATAGGGAACAAAACACATTCTCTGTCCTCAGAGAGTGAGCTTCCTGGTGGTGTGGACAACAGTAAACAAAGAGTGATCCATGCAGTGGAGAAAGGTGAGGGAGGATACAGGCTAGAGGATGTTGGCAGTGTCATTTGGCGGGGGGGTGGTGGGAAGAAGGGTGATGAGGTAGGGTGTCGCTGATGAGGTAACACTGATGCCCTAGGTACTGAAATGAGGTGGCAGAGGGAGCCATACAGCCACTAGAGAAAAATGGCCCAGGTAGGAGGAACAGCAAACGTGCAAATGTCCTGGGGCCAACTATGTCTGATAACTACACAGAACAGGCACAGGCCGAATCATTAGGGTCTTGTAAACTTTTATGCCAAGTGTGATGAGAAGCGATGATGTATTTACTAAGAGCCCTACAGTTCTGAGTTTCAACACCCTTGGTAATATAAAGATAATAGATGAATAGCGAATGAAGATAAGTACTGGCACAGCACAAAAATTCGCCATGTAGAAGGTTTCTGGAAATGTTGCTGTATCTCATGCTGCTGAAGGGTTAACCGTGCCCATCAGAGCAGCCAGCCTTCTTGCCTGGGTCCCCAGGCAGCCGGAATCTAGTGGGTTATGCACCTGAATGATCTCGCGGCTGTGCCGGCACCTGGGTTGAGTGCCTGGCAAGCAGACCCGAGAGTGGATTAAAGACACCTTCAGAACCACTGCTTGATGAGCCGATGAACAATGGCCTCTTTAGATCATGGAGTTTCCTTTGCTTAAAAGAAGAAAAACAATTTCTCCAGGAAATGAGAGGCGGGTGCTCCGCCGTGCAGGGCATCCTTTGAGGCTGACGCGTGTGAACACGGATAATGTCACACGGTGGCCAGGAAGAGCCACGACTGGCTTCAGTGAAGGGAGGAAACAGGGGTGGCCCCTGCTTCTGCTCTGGGGGAGCATCAGGAAATCCTTTGATATGTCGGCTACTCTGCTCTTGCTTCCCTCCTTCCTTCATCCTACAGAAAAGGACCCGATTCTTTTTTTTTTTTTTTTTTGAGACAGAGTCTCACCCTGTTGCCCGGGCTAGAGTGCCATGGCATCAGCCTAGCTCACAGCAACCTCCAACTCCTGGGCTCAAGTGATCCTCCTGCCTCAGCCTCCTCAGTAGCTGGGACTACAGGCATGCACCACCATGCCCAGCTAATCTTTTCTATGTATTTTTAGTTGTCCGGCTAATTTCTTTCTATTTTTAGTAGAGACAGGGTCTCACTCTTGCTCAGGCTGGTCTTGAACTCCCAAGCTCGAGCGATCTTCCCGCCTAAGCCTCCCGGAGCGCTAGGATTACAGGTATGAGCCACCGCGCCCGGCCTCAATTCTTTAATAATCAGTATTCAGGCTCTGTCACATTTTTGTTCAAAAAACATGCGGGCATCCCATGTAGGGTGAGAATGGCCCCCACTGCCACCCAAAGTTCTCCACAGCACAGAGGCAATGTCCTGTCACCCTTCAGAGTCTGCTCACGAGTTCCTTTGCAAAGAGGCCACACTCTAGTTGGACAAACTCAGGGCTGGACCCGGTTCACCTACTCACTAGTCGTGTGTCCCTGGGCAAGTCGCCACTTTCACCAAATCTCAGTTTCCTCATGTGAAAAAAATAATTCCCTCCTTATAAGCCAGCTCTAGGATCGGAAATTATACCCATACTTATGTTACCTGGAACCCAGTAGGTACTTAAAAATGGTCATAATTTTTATTATCGTTATGAATAATAATCCAAGTCTGATCATTTGTAGGTCCCTGCATTACACATCCCCACTGACCCCCGGGGGTTCAAGTGCAGCAGCAATCAGAGAGTGAAGAATCTGCCAGAATTAGAGTCCTTGTGTCTCATCCATCAACAGAGGTCATGGCGCGTGTGTTTGAAACTTACCCCCCGATGCAACAGTGCTGGGAGGTGGGGCCTAGTGGGAGGTGTTTGGGTCACGAGGGCTCTGCGTTCATGAATGGGTCAATGTTACTGCCTCAGGAGCGGGTTTGTTATGAAAGCAAGTTTGGCCCCCTCTTGGTCTCCCTCATGCCCACTCTCTCGCCTTCTGCCGGGGGATGACACAGCCAGAAGACCCCTGACAGATGCCAACCCCTCCATCTTAGACTTCCCAGCTTCTAGAATCGTGAGCCAATAATTATTATAAATTACCCCGTCTGTGGTGCTCTGTTGTAGTAGAACAACACGGACTAAAACATTCCCATCCTTGTTCTAAATGATGACTAGAAAACACTGGTTTCGTGTGACGGAGTTGGGTCAGTGGGGGAAGAGTTTGTTGGTGACAATGAACATAATAATGGAAGGCCAATGGGTTCTTCAAGGTTGTCCATGTTGGGAAAATGTGGAGAAAGCCTCAGCTGTCTGGGGCCTGGGCCTGTCTCTTTACAAGACAACCCTCTTGACTGTCAGAGAGGTGCAGGAAGCCCTTCCGTCTCAGGTTCAGCTTTGTATGGGCTGTCGCAGAGAACTTCCGGAAAGATAGACACCCCGAGTTTGGGCTGTTACCAACAAACGACCTCACAAATGCCATGGCAACGTTTTTGAATTCTACAAAATTCTGAAAGGACACATATAGGGCACTGGTTTGCTTCATATTTTGTTCCATCTAAAGTAACACACACACACACACACACAGACACACACACACACAACCTCTCTAATACTTCTAAGAAGCTGCTATTCTGCCATTCATTGTTTTTTATCAGGAAGATGAAAGGAACTTACAAGATCAGAGCTCCCCTGAAACAAAGGTGAGAGAAGTCCAAGCAGGAAGGAATCTTACCAGTTGGCTGTCATTAGATCTCTGTCTCTTTTTAAAGTGTGTTTTCTGTTGTTTTTTCTTTTTACCATTCGAGAAATATATTTTCCTTTTAAAAATAGATTATGTGACACCCACGGCTACATGCTTAACTTTTAACTTATTCAGCTATCATTCCTTTCCCCAAAAGCTTTCTTCTCCAGCTGTCAACACTCGAAATGTGTTTATTCTGACCGAGCTTATTCTTAACATCAATGTCATCGAGTCTGCCCTTGAACTAGCTTTCGGCAGTCAAAGGAAATGCCTCCCCAGGACATTCACCCGTTTGGGGACGGTCTCACAGCGTTTCCTGGTGATTTCCTTATCTAGGAAGGAGGGAACGAGGGTGGTGTTTTTCTTTCAATGCAGCCACTGAGTTTCAGTAAAAAATATCACTGAAATTTTAAAAATGCTTTGCCCAAAGGTCTAAAAAATCCTTTGAAGCTGCAGAAAAATGATTTTCACAAAATTAGTTTTCAGTCCTTTCCTCTCTTGATTTGTAAAATTGGGGGGCGGGGGAGGGGGAGCACACGGAAGAAGAAAAGGCAACTGAGTCAGCAGTACGAAGGGCAGGTCTAGAACCTCAGATTTTATAAATTAGCTCGTCACCTCACCCTCTGACAAAAACCAGCAATGGTTCGCCCAAAGATAAATCAAATGCCTGGGAAACTCGTTGACTGCAAGTCCACCGAACTGCCTTTTTCCTGCTGTAACTAGGAGATTGGATAGTTCGAACTCAACGCTGAAAACATGAAATGGTTTCATTTATTTTTTCCAGTTACTGCCTTCAACCATGCTCTGTCAAATGCCTTTTTCATGTCCCTTGATGACACATGAGCAAAATCTTATAAACTTCTGCTCACTTTCAGTTATAAAAAGTCCAGGCTCGTTTAAAACTCCATTCTCATGTCCAACTGAAATCTCATCTCCTCCACTTCCCTGGGGCAGGCTGGGCTGTAGCGCGAGGGTTACCCCGTGGGGACAGGACGTGGTCTGCCTCTCGGTGGCTCCTCCTCAACCCCCACCCAAAATCTGGCTCCTTGGGGGGTCTGGGGCAGCGAGGAGGCATTGGATGAATCCTCGCTGGGTGGTTTTCTTTGCTTCTGGAGCTAACACTGATACGCCGTAAGCATCTCCTGTGTGACAAGCATCTGAATGTGGCTCTTGGGTACCTGACCGAATTTTCTGCAGTGTCTACACAGTTCATGGAACTGGGAGACCTCCTCCCGCTCCCCACATGCATGCATCCTCTGAGGACCTTGGGAGCCTTGTCCGCTGGTGGAGAATTGTCAAGAACCACCAGCCTGCCCGTGGCCCATGCAGGAGTCACCCCCATCCTGCCATTCTACACGGTACAAGCTCAGTCAGCACCGCGGCCGGTTCTTCTCTCTGCTGTGCTCCGCCCCCTTCTCTTATTCCTTCTTCCCCACTAGCAAAGCTCAGGGGCTGAACTGCTGGTCTGCACCCTCTGCAGACGCCCAGCTAGCGAAAGAGGTGCCAGCTCCTACTCCTGTCCGCACCCTTCTCCTCTTCAAAGTGATCCTCCCTTGGCTTCCAGAAGGGGAAGGCACTCCTCTGTCCCAGGGAAAAGAACCACCCATCACAATGAGCACAGCATTCATCGAGTGGTCCCAAATACTCCAGCAATGCCCTTCTCTCCTCTTCTTCCCTTCCAGGGGCGCAGTTGGTAATTCAGGAAGCAGGGCCTGTTCTCTGGAATTCCTGAAGGTGTCCACTCCCAATTCTTGGGGTTAGTACGTGGGCTATGCAAGCCTCTTTGTTCTCACATTTTGTCCCTAGTTGCTGATTCCAAGGAAACAAGAAACAAATCCATTTAATATTCTTTTTTACGACTGTCCAAATGTCTCCTGAAACTCACCTCCATCAAACCACAAACCTTTCCCAACTGACCAATTCATTCATCCATTTAACAAATATTAATTGAGTGCCCACTCTGCAACAGGGAACTGTTGTAGGCAGAGATGGGATTACCTCTCTCACACAGCTCCCCCTTCTCGGAGGAGAACACTTTAAACAGATATGCCAGCAAGACGATTTTAGGCAGGGCTACGTGCTCCAAGGCAGTAAAACAGGGTGTGGTGGAGAATGCCTGCAAGGGAGAGGATGCCACTGGAGGCTGGAGAAGGCTTAGCTGGACCTGAACGATTCCCAGGCGGGGCAAATGCAGAGGCCCTGGAGTGGAAGCCTGTTGGGCATGTTCAAGAAATTGAAAGATAAGCAACTGGGTGGTTTTCCCATGTGCATCTTGGAAGTTAAATATCCCAAGATGTTGTCCTCTGTCCTCCGTTTGCTCTAGGCTAGTGCATGAGACAAGGGGCTCCACTGTTGATTCCACCTTGTATACGGTAGATCATTACAGCTGTCCCTTTAGACTTAGAGATTTATTATTTATTCATTCATTCATCTATCTATATATTACCTATTTATTTATTTAAGAGATGAGGTCTCACTACGTTGTCCAGGCTAGCCTTGAGCCCCTGGGCTCAAGCGATCCTCCTGTCTCAGCCTCCCAAGTAGCTGGGACTATGGGTGTGCACTGCCGCACCTGGCTTAGACTTAGAGATTTTAGACACAAGGGAGCCTTTTCACTAACTTATTTGAGCCACATGCCAGGAAGTGTCTTTATTAGGAGGCTACTAGAGCTCTGACCAAATTGCCACCCATGTATAAACATCGGCCACTAGGCAATGCGAAAATAGAGCCAGAAATCATCCCATGCCCAATACTTTCCTAAGGGGATTTATGATGAATTCACCTGCATATGTAAAATTTGTGTATTACATCTTAAAGCATTATACAAATAAAAATATTTTATTGTGAGACTTATTTATTAGAATAAAGTGTGAATAATGAATGGAAAAGACATAAATTCTAAGAAAACCCTAGGGTGCCCTTTCTCCTGTTGGTTTATTACTTTGAAACGAGGGAAATCTCACTGGAGAATTGCTCATTTTGTTAAACAAAATCACCTTCATAATATTCATGCCTGAAATGGCATATTTCTTAATGACAGTTAAGAAAAAGCAATTAAGAAACAGAATTTTAGGGTTGAGAGATATCTTCGAGATCATTAATGACAGTCTCATTTTACAGGTGAGCCAACAGATATCCAAAAAGGTGACGTAGCATTCCAAAGTCACACAGCATTCATAATTGTCAGCACTGAATTTGAATCCAGACCTCTTTACAACTAGTCTACTAGTCTTGCTCCTACAATGCAGTACCTCTAGGCTAAAAAGTGTGTTACCTGATAGACATCATATCCAAGACCAGGGCCAACTGTGTTCTCAGCACAAGTTAATCAGAGGTGTTGCGGTTGGGAGCTTTCAAGGTGGTCCCCAGTGAACTTTGTCTCCTGATGTTCACCCGTTTGTAGTCCCCTCCTACATTGTTCCAGGGCTGGTCTCTATGACCAACAGTAAAATATGGTGGAAGTGATGGCGTTTCATTTCCAAGATAGGTTATAAAAGACCATGGCCACCATGTTGGTCTCTCTCTCTCTCGGATCATGCGCTCTGTAGAACCAGCTGCCATATCCTGAGGTTGCTCAGGCAGCCTGTGGCAAGGCCCATGTGCTGAGAGAGTGAGATACTCAACCAACAGCCAGCAAGAAACCGACTCTTGCCCACAACGGTGAGAGTGAGCTTGGAAACAGATCCTCCAGCCTCATGTGACTACGGCCCTAGCCAACACCTTCACTGCAACCTCACAATAGACCCTTGAGCCCATCTAAGTTGCTCCCAGATTCCTAACACCAGAAACTGTGAGATAATAAATATTTATGATTTAAGCTGCTATTTTTGTTGGGGGGGGTAATTTTTTTTTGTGCAGAACAGATAATTAATACTGGCATTGTGCTTTAATTCCTAGAAATCATCTTAGGTACAGTGTGCTGGGCTGCATGCTCAGTGACAAAGTCACCTTCTTTCTCTTTCTTGCACAGGGGAGAGACAGACAGACACCTGCTTGCTCAGGTTGTGCAACAGAAACACAGAAGTTGGAGGGTGGCTCTGCCAAATGCCAACAAACGCCTCCTCAAGGTCAACTCATGGTGGGTTTAGCCTGTGCTAACTTTCCACTGGCAAACCTGGAACAGAGGCCCAGCGGTAGTTTGATGTTCACAGGGAAGAGTGAGCACAAAGCGTGGCTGCAGGCAGACTTCCTCTAAACACGCACAGTCTCTTGCTGCTCTTTTCATGCTTCCGGGAGGACTGGAAATTTCCAGAGGCTGTTCTTTCCCTGCCCTGTTACAAGTTTATTCCGGATTCTGTAGAAAAGATTTCTGAAGCTGTCGGTGAGCCCAAGTTTCATATTTTCTTCACCAGTCTCAGGGCTGTGGACACCTTAAAGTATTTGCAGTTCGGGGAGTGGGGTTCGCTTGTACTTGTTTGCTTTGGGTCTGAAAAGCATCACCCAACACCTGAGACATACAGTCCTGTTTCTCTGCTGGACTGCACATTCTTTCCTTCTTCAGATTTAAGCTTTCCTGTGGGTAATGTAAAACACAACAAAACAAAAATCCATGATCCATTGTTCCATCGTTGGGGATATAGGGACAGAAAAGTCCTGTGCATTAGTAATGTATTTTAGGTTATTAAATATGAAATGTCCGATTTTGAATCCGAAGTTTAGTTTATTATATCTTAACAAGAAGTACAATTAATCAAAGTATATGTCTAAACTGTCGACACAGTTTTGCCATCTTAACAGCTTGTTTATGCCAGCAGGGAAGAAGCCTGGAGAGTGAGTGGTGATGAAATTGTGAAAGGCGTTTTTCACAGCTTGTTCAGAACTGAATATTTTTTCTTGTAAGGAGTGGTCCAAAGCCTGGAAGAAGTGGTAGTCAGTTGGTGCAAGGTCTGGTGAATACGGTGAATGACAGAGAGTTTCCAAGTCCAGCTTCTGTAGTTTGAACAGCATTGTTTGTGTGACATGTGGTCAAGAGTTATCTTGTAAGAGGATTGGCCTGTCTCTGTTGACCAATCTCTGCTGTTTAATCGCAAGCATCCGCAGCATTTCATCTGGTTGGTTGCAGTGAACAGCTGCTGTAATGTGTTGACTAGGTTTCATGAAGCTGTAGTAGATAATACCAGAACTGGACCACCAGACAGACACCATTAGCTTTTCTTGATGAATATTTGGTCTTGGACTGTGTTTCAGCACTTTATCGCTATCTAGTCATTGTGCCAAATGCTCGTGATTGTCAAAAAGAATCTATTTTTTATCATACATAACAATACAGTGTAGAAATGGTTCACTTTTATGTCGTGACAGCAAAGAAAGGCAAGCTTAGAGACGATTTTTCTTTTAACATTTGTTTAATTTATGTAGTATCCATCTATCCAGCTTCTTTACCTTGTCAATTTGTTTTAAATGGTCTAATATTGTTGGAATAGTAATGTCAGATCTTGTTGCAAATTTATGCATAGGTTGAGATGAATTCACGTCCACTACAGTTTTTAATTTATCATTATCCACATTGGTCTCGGGTTGTCCACGTCTCTCATTTTAAGATTAAAATTACCCAAATGAAACTTTTAAAACCATTGACGTACTATGTATTCATTAGCCACATTCTTTCCAAACACTTTGTTGATATTTTGAGCTGTCTGTATTGTATTGGTTTTACGACGGAACTCATATTTTAAAATAATGTGAATTTTTGATTTATTTATGGTTGTACAAAAATTGTTCTAAAAAATTTGAAAGATAATCACAAGTCAAAATGTGCATCTGAAAGAATGAGAATGTACCTTTGCAATAACAACAAAACAAGAAGTGTCAAAGTGAAATGTCACAGATAGTAACTGTCAAACTTAGTACCTAAGGAAATCGGACATTTCATACTTAATGACCTATACCTTAGGTGTTAGAACCCAGCCTTCACATAGTCAGGGGTGAAGGTCAGACCAGATCTTCCAAAGGGCGTGACTAATGATGCAATTATGGGGGACAGACAGAAGGCTCTCTTATTGCTTTGTCTTGCTCTCCCACAATGCCTGAAATCCACCATTACAATAAATGTCCCTGCATTAGAGTTACAGTCTTGTGAAATGCAGGTAGTCCAACTGTTAATCTGGTCTCTGTTCTTAATATTTTGTGCCAAAGGAGTTTACCAGAACACCCTTCCTCAAGGCTCGGAGAGCATCAGAGTTTCATGGAACAGAAGGAGATAAGACTGAGCTACATTTAGACCATGAGATTTGTCCTGAGCAGGGCTATTTCTTCAGGAAGGTAGAGCCGCTCACTCATGTTAGAAAATAATACAACCTTGTAAGGACTCAATGTCAGAGGTGACATTGTTTGCTTTCTGAAAAGTTCACAGGTAGGAAACAAAAAGCGAAGCACTCCCAGAAAGTACAAATAGAGTAGCTGAATTTTTAAATAAGAATTTATAGCCTTGTGGGGATCTGGTAATTAGCGCTATTCAATTCAAATACTTTGGGGAATAACACGTCAGTATTTCAATTTTAGCCATGGCAAAGTCAGGAAGTGCAAAAGTTGAAGTTCTCATGGCAAGAGTAATTCATCCTTGCTGCACATTCTTGACAAAATCCTCCCAAGTCCTAGAAATTTGTGTCTCTAACATACTCAGTTTGCTGTTCGGCTTTTGTAAAAGAGGAAGGCACAGTTAGCTTCTTCCAGGCAATATGGTTACATTTTCAGCCTCATTATAGGACTCTTGGCATTTAATTTGAAAGGCTGAGAGGAAAATCCACTTGTCAAAGAGGTAAGGGCTAAAATAAAACATGGAAACCATCGTTTTGCTCTTCTCTATGTATACGGAGCATTTGATTTGAAATAACAGGGGTTTTTCCAATTGGAAATAGAAATGAAGAAAAGAATACCATTTATATAGCATCAAAATTTTGAGATACTTGAGGGTACATTTCACAGAAGGTGTGTAATACATGGACACCAAAAACTATACAAGATTGCTTAGAAAAGTTAAGGACCTAAATAAATGGAGAGATACATGCCATATTCTTAGGTTGGAACAGTTGATATTAAGATGTCAGTTTTCCCTAAATTGATATATTCCTATGAACATTCCAGAAGGCGTTTTTCCTTTGGTAGAAATTAACAAGATGATTCTAAAATGCTTATTAAATGGAGAGAGCCTAGAATAGCCAAAACTATTTTGAAAAAGAAGAGCAAGGTTGGAGGACTAATGCTATCTGATTTCCTGATTTATTATAAATTTGTAGCAAGCAAGACAGTGTGGAATTAACAGAAAGGTGGACAAATAGATCAACAGAACAGAGTAGAGAATCCAGAAATAGCCTGTACTGATATATGTGGACAATTGATTTTTCACCAGGGGATAAAGGCCATTCTACAGGAAAGAATAATCTCAACAAATGGTTCTGGAACAATGAGATATCTATAGGCAAAAAAGGAAACAAACTTCAACTGGTATTTTACACCACATAAAAAAACTAACACTATATGTATCATAGACTAAATGTAAACCTAAAACTACAAAACCTCTAAAAGAAAATCATTCTTGGGTCAAGGAATGATTTCTTAGATATGACACTAAAAACAAAATCCACAAAAGAACAAATTGACAAAATGGACTTCATCAAAATTAAAAACTTCTCTCCAAAAGACACTGTTAAGAGAACAAAAAGACAAGCCAGAAACTGGGGAAAAGTCTTTTAAACCACATATCTGGCAAAAGGACTTGTATCTAGAATATATAAAGAGCTCTCGAAACCCAACAATAAGAAAACAAACAACCCAATAAAAAAGTGTACAAAAGATTTATACAGATACATCTAAAAGAAGATACAAGGATGGCAAATTAGCACACACAAAAAATGTTGAACATAATTGTTCATTTGGGGTGTGCAAATTAATGAGATTGTTCCTCTTAGAATGGCTAAAATCAAAAAGACTGATGATACCAAGTGTCGGTGAGGAACTGGAGCAACTGGTACTCTCATATGCTGCTGTTGAGAATGTAAAATGGTACAAACACTTTGGACAACAGTTTCGTAAAAAGTGAAAACACATACCTATCATATGATCCAGCAATTCCACTCCTAAGATTTACTCAATAAAAATGAATATTTAAAAACGTACCTGGGATTTATTTTAATCAGGTCTGATAAGACACGCGGATACAGAAATGACTGCCATGGAGCAAGAAGTTTCACCCACAGTTCTCTAGAACCGGAGGCCTGGCCTGCCACCTGAGGGGCCACATGGATTGGTCGGGAGGCAGAGGGAGGCAGGGGACAATGTAGGCAAGAGCCTTTATTGTGGTTTTTGCAGGAAGGAATGGGCAAGGCAGGGTAAGAAGGCTAAACAGGTTGAGAATTGTCTAGTTTGAACAATTTCAGCAGGCTCCCGGGTGTAAAGCCTGCCCCTAGTTGTCTGGTACCCAGCCCTGGGGTGATTAGGGAAGGCGGAGTGCAAGAGCCAGACAAAAGAGGCAGTCAGGGGTATGGGCTCTGGATTAGTTACTTTCCATATAAAAGTTAGGCTGCAGGTGAGTCTTGCTATCTCTAGAAATTGGCTAATCCTGGGAGGGGCAATGTCTACAAGCTCAGCAAGTCCCCAGATGTCAAAACATCAGAAACACACGGTTAATATAGAAATCCTATCTCCATACAAAAACTTTACATAAATGTCCATATCAGCCTAATTTGCAATAGCCCCAAACTGGAAACAACCCAAATATATGTCAACAGTTAAATGGATAAACAGATCATGACATAGCCCAACAATGGGCTATTACTCAACAATAAAAATGTGCAAAAACATAGACAAATCTTCAAATAATTACGCTGGTTGAAATAAGGCGACAAAATGGAGTATATATGATTCCATTTATTCTGGAAAATGCAAACTGGTTTATAGTGATAGGACACAGATCAGTGATGGCCTGGTGATGAGGTGGGATGGAGGGAAATATTAAAAAGGGTGATGGATACGTCACCATCGTCACCGTGAGTGATGATTTCATGGTATATACATATATCGAGGCTTGTCCAATGGTACAATTTAAATGTGTGTGGTTACGAACAGTCATTTAGAACTCAATAAATCTATTTAAAACAACTGCTTGTCAAGGGAATGCTTTATATCCCAGTTCCTGAAGTTACCTCACCAGAATATAGAAAACCCTTAGCCCAATTTGAGGTCCCCTAGGGGCCCAAATGATCCCCAGAGAAAGCTGCAGATCCAAGATTACTTGGGAAGCAAACTGGACTGGGAGTTGGTAGTCTTGAGTTTTGGTTCCAACTCTGCCACTGATTTGCTGTGTTATTTTAGGCGAATCACTTAATTTCTCCAGTCCTTGGTTTTCTTGTGTAGAATATGAATCCATGGAACTTAGATGTTCTCTGAGCACTTGCCATCTCCGAACGGTGGATCCTAACTAGGGTTAGGTGGATCTCCCTAAGTTGCCCAGCTCAGAAAGTTCCGGATAACCTCTGACCCTATCTCCAGGGGCTGTGAGCCATTTGTCAAGGGCAACTAGGAAGGCGAGGGAAGGAGACAGGAGTAGCAGGGTTGACAGGTTTGGCAGTACACCAAGTACTTTAAAAAAATTATTGTGGTAAAATACACGTGCCATAAAATTTGCCATTTAATCATCTTTAAGTGTACAGTTCAGTGGCACTAAATTCATTCACACTGTTGTGCAACTATCACCAGCACCCATCTCCAGAACCCTTCTCATCTTGCAAAACTGAAACTCCGCACGTATTAAACAATAACGCCCCATTCCCTCTTCCCCCCTGCCCTGGCAGCCACCATCCTATTCTCTGTCCATATGAACTCGACTGCTCTAGGTACCTCATGTAAGCCGCATCATACAAGGCACTAAGTGCTTTTATATTATCTCATTTAATGCTCCTGATAAGCCAGGAAGTAGGAATTATTCTTAAAAACAAAACGAGATGAAAAACGAAGGCTTTGAGTGGGGAGCTCTATATCACACAACTAAGAAGTCACCAGCCTCCCACTGAATCATAGGTCAGCTGCTTCCAAAGTCCTGATCTTTCCATTACTGTAATCTGATAACAATGCATTTACTGAAAAAGCAGTGATCTAGCAAAGAGAGAACAGGAGTTCGAGAACGATATACAGGTCAGTGGAATTCATTCAACTCCCAGTCTTGATTGGATTATAGGGTTTTAAAACCTTAGTGGCTCATTCTCTGCATGTCTATAAATTATGTGTGTGTTTGTTTAGATTACTTTATTCCTAAAGCCAAGGTGAAATAAAAATGAATTCGATAAGATGTGTAAAGCTCCAGGTGCCTTGTGAAAGAAGTGTAGCACCATGTAACCACAGAACATGTTTTTAGTATTTCCAGTGTTTGGAGGTAAATGTCTCTAGAAAACACAGAATGAGATACCAGACAGACATAACCACACGTGGTGTTCTTACCCTCAAAAGCATAAACTAACCCTTTCCCGGCGCTGTCTCAGCTGTTGGTGAATCCTAGGGTGTAGGAATTTGCAACCCTTAACGTTATATGAAGGGATGTTTGCTTCCAGGACCAGCTGTAGCCAATCAACCCCAGAGTGAACCAGATAGCCCCACGGCCAGACTGCATGGCAGAAGGGTATAAAAGTCCTGTGCTGGGCAAACTGACAACGCTAGCAGTTCATGAATTCAACAGTAAGCACTAAAGCCCAAGAAAAAAGGATTTGCACACAGCAGTCTCATTCTGAATAAATTCGCCTTGCAGACATTCAAGGATTTTTTTTTTTGCATACAAAACTGTTATTAGGTTTATTCTCAACTTCAGAAAGAATGAATTTTGTTCCTTTTTCTATACTAGTCATTTGAGACATTTATTCCTTATTAAAGAATTTTGCAAGCATTCCACAATATCTAGGAACAGATTGTTTTTAATGAAAAAAAATCCAACGTTAGAGTCTTCCCTTCTTGGTGAAAGATTTAGTTTTGCTTTTAAAATAAATCAATACAATTATTCTTTATAAAGGGGACTTTAAAGTTTTTTAAGGGAATAGAAAGTCCAAGACAGTAAAGTTTATTTAAGTGTTAAACAATATATGGAAAAGGAATAATATGTTCTGCCTTATTTAGTCTGAAGAGAGAATTACCAGACAGAGAAGAGGATTTAAAAATCTCACAGAAGTAACATAACCTCTGCTTTGTAAAGACCATTATCACACTTAAAGCCACTGCCTCTTTCTGTATACTTCATGCATAAAGAGATATAAAATGCTGTTTCACAAAATAAGAATATTTTGTAATTCATTAACTTTTAGTTTGGACACATCGCAAATATTTTACATACTGATTCGCACGGAAAAATTTTTAAAAGGCTAAGTACTTACGCAGTAAATGAGAAGGAAAGGAAATGGAGATGGAATGGGCACTCATTCTGTGTCTGTGGATGTTTACTACAATAAGAACATTTTATTTTTATAGCATCTCGCTACCATTTGCAATCTGGGCATTTACAGTAAATGTAGGCTAGTCAAACCAGAGTTTAAAATACATAAAACCACCTCAGAAAAAAAATCATAAGCTCATTGCATGATATACTAAATGCTGAGATAGGGAAAGAAGGAGAGATTATTGTCCATATCCAAGAACCAAAGCATTCTTCAAACAGCGGAGGCTAAAAAGAACGAGAAAGAGGAAGGAAGGAAAACTATTTTAACCTACAATGTTAGATCTACCTTGTGGTCATAAAACTTAACTATTACTTTGGCTAACAACAAGGAACTTCTATGTGGATATGCAAACATGAAACTTAAATGGTCAGCGTTAGCATGGAAAGAATACAGGATTTGGAATTAGGTTAGATTCAAGTTTTAGCACGCCACTGACCAGTTGTGTGGTCTTGAGTGAACCATTCATCGCGTCTGACCTTCAGTTCTCCCCCCTATAAAATGAGGAGATTGGATTAAATCCCTCCTTTGGGGAGCTGTAAGAGACTGTGATTCTCTAGTTAGGCAACACAAAGAGCCAGGAGTGCATCTAGCAAGGGGCTTTCAGTTATACTTAGCAAAATTTAGGGAGGAATTTAAGCAAGGAGGAAGGCAGACATATTCTTTCCTGAGATAAAAGAGCATTCTCTCTCCAGAGAGAACTTAAGTCCTCCTGAATGCTTATGAATCAACTCTGACGCATGCACACCTAGACCACATCGCTCCCTGTAGCACTGGGTATGTCCTTGCACTGTATAGTTGGGACATCTGTCTTCCAGCGTGTGTCATAGAAACTTGAACATGCCTGGCACACGCTAGATGCTCAGTGAATGAACTCCCGGGAAGTCTCTCCTCTGGCCAGATGCTAACCCTGCCTAGGGCAAGTGACCTTAGGCAAGTTTCTTAGTCTCTTAAAGCCTCAATCTCCTTATGTTTAATCTTGCCAGTTGCTAACTCTAAGATTTTCATTAAGAGTCAATGAGATAAAATAGGTAAAATTCAGTCTGAGCAGTCCAGACGCCTGTGAAATTAAGTACGTGATGTCTGTCTTTAATAAGTTCTTCCCACACCCTCTACGACCAAAAAGTAAATGAACAACAGATAGAAATGTGTCTTCCTATACTTCTTTCCAGTAACTGCCTTAGATGTGCCTCCCTCCTTCCGACTTTGTTATCCCTCCCTGCCCAGCTCCTGGCACACCCATTCTCGTCCCTTTGGCTTTGTCTTCCAAAACTGGAGTCTGATCTCAGCTTTCGTAGCTCCCTGCATCTCACTCTCAGGCATGTCTTACTGTTGGCCACATTGGATATAACATGCTCTTCCATTTCAGGTGTGAACTGGAATTTGCAAGGCTGCCAGCCAGGCCTGTGTTGCCTCTGTGTTCCCTGAGGAAGGCTGACCTTCTTCAGTTCCAATTATTGAGACTATGGGAAAATTATGCTCTTTTAGAAGCTTTAGCTCTATTGGATTCTTTAGTTACTGTGAATGAAGCCACCAGAAAGACTCACGGAACCTAGAGATGGTGGGAGGAGGGGAGATTCCTGATAAGGACTTCAGGGACCCTGGATGCAGCCATGCCTGATGCCAGCTGGTGCTACTACTGCCTAACCAATTGATTATCTTCAATTCCCTTCCCCAAGCCAATTTATTTTGATTTTGGGCCCTGGAAAGTGAGAGCTCTGATACCTGAACTCTATCCAGACAAAGAAAAGAAGAAGGGAGGGTGGCAATGACAGGCCTGGAAATTAGTGGAACCTCCAGGATGAGTTCAAAACAAACCCTCTGCTCTCACAGATCTCGCCAGCGAAACTACAGACTATTTCCCAGAGGTATGACCATTGTCTTAAATGAATTCTCAGTGTTGGCTTTCTTCTTAAATATGGACGCACTAGTTGGCAAGATCTTACTGCCTTCTACAAAAATGCTTATGAACGTTTTAGAAAAATGCAGAATGTTTTTTAGCTCTATTTTTTCCTAAAAGATTTATTATTTTACTTTTCACATTTGGCTCCATTTTCTATTATTTTATTGTCTTCTGGATCTGACTGCTTCTTTTTAAAAAATCCATAGATACTAGTTGTACATATTCTGGGGTA
>RJWJ010012656.1:0-41523 GCA_004363605.1 Indri indri
AAAAGCCACAGACTATACAAGGATGATGAGACCCTACATGATCTGCATATACCACCCCCTAAACCATCCTATGTCTTTCTCCTCTCTCCACTCCAGCCACATTGGCCTCCTTGCAGTTCCTCAGGCACACCAGGCACATTCCTGCCTCGCGGCCTTTGCATTGGCCAGTCCCTCTCTACCCTCTTGGCTTGGCCTTCATTCTCTTTGCTTAAATGTCCCTGTCTCTATGTAGCCCACCCTTCCACCTATTTAGATCGCGAATGTCCCTGTGCCAGCACTTCCAATCTCCCTTGTTCTGCTCTCACATTGGACTTAGTTCCAGAATGTTATATAATGTACTCATATTAATATATGTTTTTCAGTATATGTCTATGTTTATTTTTAGTATATGTCTCCCCTACCAGAAAGTGAGCTCCACCAGACTCAGAGCTTTGTTTTGTTCACAGATGCATCCCCAGGACTTAGTGCCTGGAACAGTGTGCTTAAAGAATGAAAAAATGTGTGGGTTCAAAGTGAATGGTGGTCACAGGCTCACACACTTTCCCCAGGAAGCCATGCCCCTCCATGACTACTCTGGCATCTTTGCATCTCTTTCAGGGAGATAAGGAGCTGTACATCTGTTGGACACACAGGAAGAGGGAACAAAATTGAATGGGGTGAAGAGAATGAGCAGACAGGCCACAGACTGGGAGAAAACATCCACAAAAGACATACCTGGTAAAGGATTGACATCCAACATACAAAGAACTCTTAAAACTCAACCATAGGGGCTGGGCGTGGTGGCTCAGGCCTGTAATCCTAGCACTCTGTCTGGGAGGCCAAGGTGGGAGGATTGCTTGAGGTGAGGAGTTTGAGACCAGTCTGAGCAAGAGCAAGACCCCGTCTCTACTAAAAATAAAAAAATTAGCCAGCTGTGGTGGTACATGCCTGTAGTCTCAGCTACTCAGGAGGATGAGGCAGGAGGATCACTTGAGCCCAGGAGTTTGAGGTTGCACTGAGCTATGATGGTGCCACTGCACTCTAGCCGGGGCAACAGAGCAAGACCCTGTCTCAAAAACAGAACAAAACCAAAAACTCAACCATAGGAAAATGAACCACCCAATTAAAAAATGAGAAATGATGTGAACAGACACCTTACCAAAGAAGATATACAGGTAGCAAATGAGCATATGAAAAGATGCTCAGCATCATATGTCATTAGGGAATAGCAAATTCAAACAACAATGAGATACCATTACACATGTGTTGGAATTGCCAAAACCCAGAACACTGACAACATCAAATGTTGGCGAGGATGTAGAGCAACAGAAACTCTCATTCAGTGCTGGTGGGAATGCAAAATGAGATATCCAACTTACAACACAATTTGGCAATTTCTCACAAAACTAAACACACTCTTACCATACGATCCAGCAATCAGGCATCTTGATATTTACCTAAAGAATCGAAAACTCATGTCCGTACAAAAACCGGCACACAGATGTTTATTCACAATTGCTAAAACTTGGAAGCAACCAAGATATCCTTCAGTAGATGAATAGATAAACACACTGTGGTACATCCATACAATGAAATATTATTTAGCAGAAATAATAGAAAGAAATGAGCTACCAAGCCACGAAAAGACACGGAGGAATCTTAAATGCACATTACTAAGTGAAAGAAGCCAATCTGAAAAAGCTACAGACTGCATCATTCCAATCATGTGACATTCTGGAAAAGGCAAAACTATGGAGACACTGAAAAAGATCAGTGATTGCCAGGGGTTGGGGGGAGGGAGGAGGGAGGGATGAATAGGAGGAGCACAGAGGATTTTAGGTCCTGTAGTACGCATCCGAAGGAATGAAACTACATTTCCTGCAGCAGCAATGGGAACAATAAAATGTGGGCCCAGGCCTGGTTGTGGATTGTGCTTAGGACAGAATTGCTATAGAGAGAAAACCAGTAGCTTGTCTGACCTTGGCTTCTAGACAGTGGCTGGATTCCTGCTCCTGCTTTCCGGGGTCCTCTATCCCAGCTGTTCCTGCTTCTCTATTTCTCCCCAACCCGTCACCCCCAGGGCCCAGCGGCATTTCAGTGGATTAAGGGATCCTGCTCCACCCCAGACTTTGGGAAGGGGGCATGGGAGCAGCAACAGGAAGCCTTTCTTTTATCTTCCTGCCCTCATTCTCGAGTGAAAAAGGAACAAGTCCAGGGCATCTGCAGAGGAATCTCCAGGAGGTCCCCTTCATCTAGGGCCCTCATCTAGGGCCATCTTTGATCCTGAAGATTTTGAGATGAGGGTTGTTCCAGAACAAAGCCCCTTCTCTGGCAGAGGCCCCAGGAGCTTCTCTGGATAGGTGAGAAGTAGCCATTCAGAGCCTGCAAATCTACTGCCTGAAAAGACCTATGGTCTGTTCAACTTTTTTTCAATAGACTTTCTTTTTTAGAGCAGTTTTGGGTTCACAGCAAAATCAAGCAGAACAAACAGAAAGTTCCCACATCCCCCCGACTCTTCCCACCTCCCATTGCCCAGCACTCACTATGGACGTCTCCCACCAGAGTGGGGCATTTGCTACAACCGATGAACCTGCATTGACATGTCATTATCACCCAGAGGCCACACTTTATATTAGGGTTCATTCTTGGTGCTGTACATGCCTCCTGGCCCAGGGATGAATGAATCAGGTCAAAAGACAGGACTCCTTTTCATAGTTTGTACAAAGGTGCTGAGTATGCTGGCTACAGTCTGCACAGTGAAGCCCGCTCTCTGGGACTTGCGGGGGCCATGAGCAAGTTTTCTGTTAGGACAGGGGAAAGGAAAAGAAGCCGAGAGTCTTTTGTGAAGCACCTGGGAAAATGAAGCGGCCGAAAGTATTGTTTCCATTCCTGAGAATGAAGGCATTGCCTTCGACGGCTTTCAGTTTTCCTGACCATTTACTCTGTGGCTACTTTGATTTCCTTACTAGAACTGGTTCTAAATCCTGTTTCCTGATTTCCAAGGTCTTTTTACTAGATTAGGGAAGATTAGACATAGAAAGGGGAGAATTCCTATAGGCAAAGTTAAATTATAGCTTAAACGGAGCAAGTTATCACCAAAATCATTCTTCCCTGGCTGGGTTTAAAGAGAAAGGGCCAGGATACTCTTCTGCAGCCGGTACAGGTACCAGAGAGGCTGTACCCAGATTGTTCTTCTTAAACCCAGATAGTCCTGGTTATATTTTCCTTCTTGCTCTTCATTATCAGCCACAGAGGAAAGGATGAGAGGAAAAGATGTCTTAGGAGATGACTTTACGTTTTTCCATTCAAGTTAAGTTCACCAAGATGGCATTTAAAATAATCCTGCCAACACGGCTGCAGATTATATTACACTCTGGGTAACTCCGCCGTTGCCCACTTGAGAAATTAATGCTGTCCTTAACATATTGATATTCATTTTAACTCCTGGGGAGGAGATCGCCTGTAGCCTGATGGGTGCATGTGGAATGGAGAGGGGCAGCCCCAGGCCTTGACTTTGAGGATATTAGGGGAGATTTAGGGGTTGGCCTGGTGTGCGAACTTCAGGATTTGCAGGGTGGGGGCCCCGCCCTGCTCCTCTCTGGCTTTCCCCCAGCAGCCTGGTTACACATTTGTCCCTCTCCAGGGACAGCTCAGCCAGCTAAGCAAAGGAAGGTGAGAAGCCAAACCCAGCAAAGAATTTCAGGTCTTGACTCAGTGCCCTGAACCTCTGTGTTTGGAGCCCGCCCCGCAGCTGTGACCGTGGAGGAAGCATGTGGGCCACCGGAACACAGATGCCAGAAGGCTGGAATTGTGCAGCTCAGGAGCTGAAGGAATTTCAATGAAAAGAAAATACGGTCAGAGCAGGGGAAACGGAAAGAAGTCAAAAGCCCTTTTTTAAGTACCCGGGAAAATGAAGAGGCAAAAAATTATTATTTCAATTACTATGAAAATGTATTTTATTAGAAGATGGGGATTCATCATTGACACTCAAAAGCCCGAAAAGCAATATCCAGCACTATAATACCCCTGTCTCCATGCAGGGAGAATGAGTTATTAAATGGGAAGATGAATGTTTTGCAGTTCAGTTAAACTGCGTCTGTTAAAAAAGAAATAGTTATAAACTTGCTGGAGATCCCCAACCCCTCCCCACTAAAGCTGCCTCTTGCCAACCCCCAACCCTCCATAGCTTCACGAATTCTGGCCCCCTCTTCACATTTCTATGGCATATGAAAATTCAGGAGTAAGAAAGGAAAAAAAAAAAATCAGCAAATTAAATGCAAACCAGAGTTTTTTTATTATTAAAAAAAAAAAACCAGTTACATATAGTTCGATTGTTGCAAAGCGCAACAATGTAAATGCAGTGCATTCTTATGTATAACAGCTTTTCCTTCCCTCCTATGGCAGCCTTAATAACTCGGAGCTTCTGTTCTGCATGAATAAATATGTATAAAATGTAACGCTGCAAAGAAATAAAATCCGATAACTGAAAGATACCATTTCTTAGATTCCAGGGGCAACATGAGGCACCAGCTTTTCTGATTCTTTGGTATTTATGTGAGCAGCCATTGAAATGATAATGTGGAATTTAGTATTTTTTTTTACAAGGGCAAGTAATTTCCAGCTGTCGATCCCGGCTTTAAGAAGTAGAGGTTCTGGTAGTCTGTCTCCCTATTTTGTTTTCTGGGTGGGGTCTGTGGCTGTTTCCCTGCTCCCTCTTTCAGGCCGTATACCCATGACCTCTAAATCCTTTCCCTTCACCGCCTGGGGAGTCAAACTCCCAAGTAAGTGAAATAAAGTATTTATCCCTTGGAGCCAGCTGTTCGCAGCCGTTCACCACTGAGACGCACACGCCAGACCACTGCGAGCTCGACACACTCTGGTGCGCCAGTGCGCTGGCCACTACTGGTGATTCCCTGCCCACAAAAAGGAAACTTCACCCCTTTCCCTAGTCTCGAAATCATATAGGATAGTATTTTAGTAATAATCTTATATATGAGCTAATTTTTTTTTTAAAAGAGGAGATTGCTTACAGACTTTGGCACTTTGTAACAAAATACTTGGGACTCTGCTGACAGTCAGTACTGACTTGACCTTTGTTGTCTGCGGAAGGCTGAAGCTGGGAATTATTAATATTAGGGACCGGGTTGTTTGGTTCCCGCCCCCAGGGCTCTTACAGGCCGGCCCCAGCCAACCTTTCCTGCTTGTCTCCCAGCGCTTCACCCGTCCGCACCGTCCAAAACTCCGGCGAAGTCTCACGCCATGCTTCCACATGCCTCTCGGGCTTTCCAGATCTTCTTATCATTGCATTGACTCTTCCCTCTATGCGTAATGCTCTTTCCAGCCTTTCTAGATTTGGGATTCTCCACCTCCAAGATTCAGCTCAGATGTCACCTGTCCTGTAGCTTCTTACACATCTTATCCATCCCATAGTGATGTGTCCACCGGCTCTCTCTGCCAGCTTCCTCCAGGGCAGACATCAGGGCTTAGCACTTTTTGCCTCACCAGTACATAGTGTTCATGGTGCAATTAACAGTGCCCAGTGTTTGTTGAGGGGTTCAATGAATGAACTACCCAGGAGAGACAGTATCTTGCTTATTCTTCTGGTTTTTAGGATTTTCCTGTCAGCCCCATCCCAGGAGAGGGATGGCAGGAGAATACTTGGTAGCACTTGAAAAGTGACTCAGGAGAGAGATCACTATTCAGTGATGAAGGGCCCACCAGTGGTGACATTTCCTATCTCTACCTCGGCTCACCGCCCAGCTCACGGCCCAGGGGCACCTGGCAAACATGCTTCGTAAATGACAATGTATGTTCGTGATGCTTGGGTTCTGTAAATAAACAGCACTTGAAGTATAAGATTAGAGGTAAATAAATGAGTGAGGAATAGTCTGCTATTTCAACAGAGCTACTTACTGAGTGGTACATTAGCTTCCTCAAAGGAAAGCCAAAACCTGGCTTGGTTAGCAAGAACATGTAAACAAATTTCTGTTGATGTTAAGGGTAGAAAGGAAGCCTCCAAGTTTTGATGGGAACCTCTCCCTTAACTGCTGTGTGACCTGGGCTAGTTATTTAACCTCTCTGGGCCTTGGACCTTTATCTTTAAAAATGGGAAATGATAACAGTGCCTCCTTCATTAAGTCCTTGCCCCTATCTAAATATAAATTACATAGCATGACGCCTGAAACAGAAAAGCACTCCATAAATATTAGCTATTTTAATTATGTTTGGGTTTCAAGGATTTCATTTTGCCATTATAAATATATCAAGTAGACATCATGTTTTGGTCTTTTCTCTCCTCTCCAAACCAAGCTCTCCTAGTGGGAGAGCTGATATGTCAGAACACAACTAAGCAGTAGCAAGACCGTCTGACACCTCTGTGCCGGTGGGAGTCCTCGAACTGAGCCCCTCAGCCTCCGGGATACGGTGTCCCAGCCATTTCGAGTGTTTTGGCGGCTCAAACCCCTCTTTGTTCACTCTCTCCCTGTCCTTGGTTGTATGGATGAGAACAGCCAACTCTGGAATACACACTATTGGTGCATAACTAAAGAGCTAGTCTTCCTTATCATGAACCAAAACCGGAGGGGCTACAGGGAGGTCATCTGAGCCCACTGGGTGGCAGGGTCAGTTGGTAGGTCCTTGGTATGTTCATGCCTTCAAGCTGTCAGTTTCTTTGCCCTTAAACAGCCCAGCGCACCCAAAGATTATACTCCTGTGCCTGGGAAACCAGACCGGGAAAGTCAGGAAGCCCCGAGGCCAGGGCCAGCAGCTTGTGAGCACACACACTCCTGGAGCCCACCACTCCGCCTCCCCGTCCTGTTATGAAAACTGCCCCAGGGACAACCACACATGTGGGCAGCTGGGGGCTCTCCTTGAATTGACAACAGTTTCTTGCTGTAGCTGGGCGGAACATGAGCTCTTACATAAACACTGCCTCAGAGACACCCGCAGTGTGGGACGCAGAGAGTCGGAGTGAGGGGAGGCTGGAGGGAGAGGCAAAAGGATACAGGGCAAGAGCATGGCTCTGCACCCCGCGGTAGAGGGGTCACCAGGGCCTCCATACATCGCACACACACACATGCACACACACACGCTCACGTATGAGGTTTGTCACCTTCTCAGCCGGGACTGGGAGGCAGGGAAGAAGGCAATACAACCAAGTAGTCCTCACTCTTTACCAGACTCGACCTTTGTCCCCAGCCGGCCCCATCTCCTCCCACAGCTGCCTCCAAACAAAACTCGCTGGGAGAGGAAAGCCCAAGTGTGCTGTGCTACTGCAGGCTGGCTGTGCGCAGATGAATCCACCACAGATACAGGAACAGTTCCTGGGGTGAGGTGGGGCGGGGGGCGTGGAGTCCCTGGAATTTAAGGTTAGAGAACACAGTAGGGGATTGGCCGGTAAGATGGTGTTTAGGGGCCTCTACTAAAAACTTATCTCACAGGTCAGATGGGGCAGGGATCTGTGGGAAAGACTGGAGGGTCAGTGCTTGCCCAGGGAGGGGGCTCTGAGAGGTGGCAGGACAGGCTGTCCACAGAAGGCTCCGGTCTCTGGGTCACACTTTCTCACTTTTCTGCTCGTCTGTTTACCTGAGGCGCCAAGTTAGTGAGATCGCCTGGCACTTCTGGACTTAGGTCCCCCCGGCCTCCATCCTCTGGTCCACTCAAGTGGGCTCTTCACTCCTGGCCAGCCCGGGACGTGACTGGAGCGAGAGGTTTCCCAACAGGGGTGCATCCCTGGCTTCGTCAAAGCGGAGGCTTGTAGCTCAGGGAACGTAGAGCAAACCGGATGTCTAGGCTAAGCTGGAAGCCGAGGGGAAGCTGTCCCCGCTTCTCAGAGTATTCTTGCTCTTTAACTGTAGCCATTGCAGTTAAGCCACCCTGGGCAGACCCCAGAGGCTTGAAGGGGCATTCAGAGTGATGCCAGCTGTTTCTTATCACAGAACAATGGGTGGGAGCAAGAGCTAAAAACTGTGGTTCTTGTTCCCAACCCAGTGTGGCTATAGTAAGGTCGGGGGCATCTCCTCTGTGTCCCTCTATGTCTTGTGGCAGAAAGGGAGGACAAGGCCTGAGCCGTGGGAAATGCTTTGCTGTGACATTGCTCTGTCATCATCTTACTCTCTCAGCCTGCTCACAGCAAACTGCACCACAAGCTGGGCAGGCAGGCAGAGATCTCCAGGTGACAAGTGAAGAGCCGGACATGGAGATTTAAGTGACTTGGGAAAGGCCACATGATGCGCACAACATATTTTACTGTGATGTGTCTGCTTCTGGACTGCCTGTCCCACCAGACTGCATGAATCGGTTAGTAGCAGAGGTGAGATTTCAGGCCAGTGGGGAGGGATGGCCATCTCTCAAGAGGAATGTTGACTTCAAGAAGCATCAAAAGAAGTAGAAAGAATCTTGAGATTAAGTTCCACCTCTTCAGTCTACAGAAGACAGAACTGAGGTCCAGAGAGGTTAGGCTACAGACTCAATCCCACACAGCAAATTCGAGGCAGGGCCAGGACTACCACCCAGGTGTCGTCACCATGCTACTCCACGCTGGTCAGGGGGGACGGGGAGCTGGCACAGGGGTGTTTCATGCTGGGGGAGGTGTGATTCCAGGCCTTGGGGTACACACACACTTGAAAACAAACCACATGATTCAACACGCATCTGCAGCAGCAGTACAATTATCTCTGAGATCTAAGCATTGATCGACGGGAGTTTTAATTACCAAAATCTCTTCATCCTCCCCCACAGAAAAAAAGAAAAAAAATGTTCTGGCATGTTTACTTCATGACAAAATATGATAAAATTCTACGTCACACAGGAGTGTGTCGTGTTTGCAAAAAGGGGATGTTAACCACCATTTTTGTGGTGGCAGTTGTTTCTGCAGCTGAAAATATTGTTCCTTCTGATCTTTCAGACTGAAAAACAGACTGCTGCATACGCCCAAGTTGGGCTTCAAAACGGAATAGCTGCACCCGAACTCGGGCCTGAAGTGGAGGCTGTGGCCTGGGACTCTGCCCCGGCCTGGGCCGAAGACAGCAGGTGGTGGGGCGGGGGTGACGAAGCCAGCAGCGCGGGCACTCGGCCTTCTGGGCGACTCAGCTGAGCAGACAGAAGCCCCGAGGAGCCCCAACTCAGTGGTGGGCACTGTTGTGACCTCAGCCCCTTCACCTGCTGTCCCTGCCATCTGCTTCACAGGACCGTGTGGGTCAAATTACACACGAACCTTCCAGAGTCTCAAATGGCTCTATAGGCCGGGCGCGGTGGCTCACACCTGTAATCCTAACACTCTGGGAGGCCGAGGTGGGCGGATTGCTCAAGGTCAGGAGTTTGAGACCAGCCTGAGCCAGAGCAAGACCCCGTCTCTACTAAAAATAGAAAGAAATTATCTGGACAACTAAAAAAATATATATAGAAAAAATTAGCCGGGCATGGTGGTGCATGCCAGTAGTCCCAGCTACTTGGGAGGCTGAGGCAGGAGGATCGCTCGAGCCCAGGAGTTTGAGGTTGCTGTGAGCTAGGCTGATGCCACGGCACTCTAGCCATGGCAATAGAGCCAGACTCTGTCTCAAAAACAAACAAACAAACAAACAAACAAAAAATCAAATGGCTCTATAAATTATTTTTTATAAATTTATAAATTATTTATACATTTATAGATATTTTAAAAAATATTTTTAAAATTAAAAAAATTTTTAAATGTATTTAAAAATATTTTTAAGATATCTATACATTTATAAATGATTTATAAATTATTTCTTTATAGACACTCAATCAGCTCTATACATGTGAGGCATTGTTATTCCATAGACACAGACAATGGCTGTCGATGGCCACCCTGGAGTTTTAAAGGAAAAAATTGTTCAAAAACTGTTGCTAAGGCAGCTGTCATCTGTTTCACGCTCCGGTTACTTCTCTTGCATGGTGGCTGTCGGTGTACGTGTTCTGTTCCTGATGCTAACTGAGGCCCTTCCCGATGGAGTCTCGATCCCTGCTCTGAGTAGGTGCCTGCCACGTGGCAGGTGCATGTGGCTGTAGGGGACATCTCCAGGTGGCCTGGGCCCTCCTCCCTGGCCCTGGGCCTGGGCCTGCTTGCTCTCACCAGGCCCCCCTCGCCCTTCGTGCTCTGCTCTGCATGAGCAGGGCAGGGGGAGGGATGTGGGGACTGAGCCCGTGGGCTGCGTTTCCCAGACTTCCCATCTCATGTGGATTTAGTCTGGGTTGGGTCATCCAGAGGCACTGGCAGGAGATTAAAGGGCAAGCGGGAGGGAGAAGCCAGGATATTTCTACTTCCTCTTGGAGCCCAACAGTGCTTCTGGCCTCAGTGTGTCTACTGAGACCCACGGGGCTCCAGCGTTCCCAGGGAAAGACAGCTCAGCCCCTGGACCCTCCTGACTCTGCATCCTCCTGTGTCCCCAGCCCGAGGGCAGCAGGTACTGGGTTTTGGATGGCCTCTCATCCTCTCTTTGGCTTCTGAGGCCTCCCATCACCCGCATAAGCAATTCCTTGCACTAAATCCTCTCTTGTTGTTAATACAGCCCCCCTCCTCTGACGAGCACGTGTCTTTCCTGGTGTCCAGGGTCTGCTACCTACAGGCCTTGACGCAGGGAGGGCCAGAGCCCGTCAGACCCGTGCTTCCTACAGCGACTGTATTTATCTGTTCACTGTCCTCTCGTCTGTCCCCCTCCACCAGGCTGAAAGCCTCCTGAGTGCGGGGACTTGGGCCATCTCATTTACGATTGTGGGTCCCCAGTGCCTAGAGCCCAGATTAACATCTAACAGACACAAAATACTTGTTGAGAGAAGAAATTAGCAAAACCCCTTAAGTTCCAAACAGTGCTCTCCCCATGGGGCAATGCTCCTCTTTAGGGTAACCCCTCTGGGAGTAAGATCTACTGTTACTGGAACACACCTGGTCAGGTCCTGCTGAGCTTATCCATGACAGGGAGGCAGCAAAGTGCAGCCAAAAGGGATGGGGCTGTGGGGCTCGAGCTCTAGCTCCATCCCTGGCCACTGGTGTGACGGAGACCAACTGGGGACAAGTGACTTAACCTCTCTAGACCTCAGTTTCTCTGGCTGTAAAATGCTGCTGAGTGGCTACTCCGTCCTAGAGTTGTTGTAAAAATCAAACAAGGTGATACATGCAAAAGCCCTGCCACCCCATAGGTGCTGAATAACTGTATTACGAACATTGTCACCTCCATGTGAGTCTCACTCAACAGGACAGATGAAGACAGATGCTGAGGAGATGTGGGAAGCTTCTCTAGTTTGCTGTGAGGATTAGAGAATCGCCTCTCCCTGTCTCATTAGCTTTTCTGCGGCTTCACCTCATCCTTTCCCTAATTTTTCAGAGAAAAGCAGCGTTTAGAACTGGGATCCATCCTGTCTCTTTTCAAGAAGGAAACTGAGTTCCAGAAAAGCAAAGCAGCCTTGCCAAGGGTACGCAGCCTGTCACTGGTGGGATGGAGGGCGCAGTGTTTCCGAGTCACACTCCAAGGAAGCCTGCGCATCGTCAGCACCAGGGACCCACACGGCGCCGTCCACACTCAGGCAGCCTCAGAGAGGAGAGGTGGGAGGCGCCGTCCAAGGGCCCACCAGTCGAAGGGAGGTGGGCGTATTACTGACCGCAGAGATCCAGGACTGGGGTGGTGTGGGGAACCTACCACAGCTCTTTGTCACATGTGCATGGTGATCTTGCCACGCCCTGTTTTGATCAGGGGTCTGGGCCAAAGGACAGAGAGAGGCCTCCAGCTGGCTCTGGAGAGAGAAGGCTCCGGGAGAGAAGGCAGCTGTGGGTGTGGGACTATGAGGGTGTATTAATCCTGTCTTTTTACTCTGTATTTTTGGTGCTTTGACATCTTGGGGCCTCACCCATCCTGGAGGGACTGCCCCGCCCTTGGCTGGCCAATCCCTACAGATAACAAACTCCTGTGCGGGTGCACCTTTCACGTGGAAACCAACCGATTCAGTGCCCACACCTGCAACCACTCCTCCGTCAGACCCTCACACTCCAGGCCAGGTACCAGACAAGAGGCACAGCGCCTGTGTCCCAGTGGAATTATCCACACGAGCCAGTCCTACACCTGCTCACCTGGCTCACCTGTTCTGTCCCAGGGAAACCATGGGAAAGACTCCTACTCATGTTTTCCCCTCACTCCCTCTGCCTCCCAATCGATTCTGGGGCTTCCCTGTGTGGCCCTGCATGTTGTACTTCCTGTTTCCAGAGACCTGTGAGCATAAAACCTTCCTTCATGACAGTCATCTCTGTGTCTGTGTGTTTTTCCATACCCAGTTAAAACAAATCCCAGGTACCCGCAAAACAAGAGGGGCCTCTATACAAAGCAGGGTTATGATGCCTGTTTAGAGGTTCAGAGATTCGGGACCTGGGAGTATCCTTATCACTTAATTATACCCTTGGTCCAACCCTTTCTGATGTGGGAACAGTCCCAGAGAGCCAGCAGGGAGTCCCATCACTCTCTCATGCTGAGATCCGCCTGAACAGTGTTTGTCACCATGTTTCTTGTCACCCTTAACGCACCCAGATTACTTGCCCGATACTGGCCACTCAGAAACTGACACCAGTGACCTCACCATGCCCCAAGGGGCTACGACCAGATCTTAAACTCCTGCCACTGCAGTCCTCTCCAGGGAAAGTTGTATCTGCACACTTAAAAAAAAAAAAAAAAGTTGAGCCGAAGATGGCACAAAATTAGTTCCTTCGACAGACAAATTTGCTCCTGAAACACTCTGCCAACCTGCTAATGAGTCGTCTTGAACCTTGCGTGGTGTTACCTCTAATTTTGCAGCCTGTAGGATTTGAGTTCTGTGGACAGCCTCACATTTGGTTGGAATTATAGGCTGAATTGCCGCTCACTCCCATTATTGTGCTGTCAATCTTGGATTAGCACATTATAATATGGTACACTGAATGCATCTGTTCTGTATATCACGGGGCCTCATTGTCATTTGTTGAATCATTTTGTCTTATATGATTGTTAAGCAATTATTTCATCTTGGGCGGCTTCAACTTTGATTACTGTATACTATTTACGGGGGATACCAAAAGAGGGGGGCCAACTCCACCATCAGCAGATCTCATCAGTCCTCAGCTCCAGTGTTCACAAATATTTATGTTGGAGTGCAAAGGCTTTCCGACACCTGGACACACGTCCTCGGATCTGAGAAGGCAGCCGGTGGGAGGGGATGGAAGAGACACAGCTTGACTTGAGGGCCGAAGAGTTTGCAAGTTTGCAGGCAAGTGAGTGAAGAGCCACGTCGAAAATGTCCCTCTGTCTGCCATCACTGGCAGTTCTTGCTCCCATACTGCAGAGCGGGCTCCCACACAGCTCTCAAACGCAGGGGCCGCTTTATAAGGAAGACGAAATGCGCCCAGTACTACCACCTAGTTAGAAGCAGTTATGAAGGTTGAAAAGCTGTTATCTGAGATTCGTAGCCCAAATCTGTGAGATAGACTCTCCTAATTAATAAGACAAGGAAGACTAGAAAGTTGCTAAAACTACCTGGCAGGGCTTGGAGCCCGCTGTCACCACCACGACGATAGCATCGCCTTCTCTGCTGAGCCTATTATAATGTCAGGGCGTGCGTTCTCTTCTCCCCGTGGGATGGCGAGGAGCCCAGGCTATTAGGTGGAAGCAAGTGCAGATCACGACTAAGGCTGCAGGAGGACAGTTAATCAAGGAAGAGCCAGTTGACAAGACTCACTCGGTTCCCGACTGCTGAGAATACCAGGAAGGGAAAAGAGAGAAGAAAGAGCCTCTTGCAAGGGTCAGCATCTGTCCCCTAGACTTGGCCACCCCCTCAAGCCCGGATGCTTCCTGACATCCTTCCTTCTCCTCTGAGCATTTTCCTACTTGTCCCTAACCTCCAATGTGAATTTTTGCTTCCACGCCTGGGCTCACACTATTCCCTTTGCCCTGCCTGAAAAGAATCCCTTCTTTTCTCTCTGCTCATTCAAGTCCTGCCCATCCTTCAAGGTATGGCCAGGCTCACCTCTTCCAGAAAGCCCTAGCCTGCAGTGCGAGCTCCATTCTGAACCACAGTGGCATTGACTGTTAGATACTTAGCAGGTTACATCTAACGAGAGTTCGCCGCACTCTCCCCAAATGAAGGATATACTTGTTGGACGTAAGAAAAGAATGTTTATCTTTTCGCACACGGTGGTACATTTGGCACTGTCAAAGAAGGTTGTGATAATACTGAAAACTGGTTCTAGCTGGCCCCGGGAGATGTACACCATCCTTGCTGATGCTAGTTAATAAAGACAGCTCTTATTTACTGAGAGCTTCTGAGTGCTAAGGACTATACATGAATCATCTCATCCAATTTTTCCAATGATCCCGTGGAACGATTTCTCTTATTTCGCCCTTTTATAGATGAGGAACCTGCGGCTTAGGGGTTTAGATGAGTTGCTCAGGGTCATTTCTTGAACCAGAATTCAAGCCCAGGTCTGGCTGGCTCCGGCTCCTCCCTTTTCCTCCAAACAAGCACAGAGCAGGCTGGCGCTGGCCTTTCCCGGACACGGGTGCTGAGCTAGTCCTGGTCACCCACCTCCCCAGCACCAGGCACCTGACACAGTGTGAGCCCTCGGAGTCTGCGAGGAAGCTGACTGACGCTTGCTCTCTGCCTGAAGCAAAGGAGCTGTACTCTCTAGTCCCAAAGAGTCTGAGGACGCCCAGCGGACAAGGGCACAGGAGAGTCTCTAGGCATCACCTCCGCTTTCTGGCTTCCACTGTGCTGTTGCTATCGAAGCTGCTCTGGCAAAGGTCTCCAGTGACGTTCGGAATGAAGTCAGCGCTCACACATCCACATGAACACACCTCCCTGGTGTTCACGCGGGGTCCCCTAGGGAAGCCTTCCCCGTGTCCCAGGCACACCGTCTGCGTGCAAGAGTGTGGGAACACTGGAGTTTGGGAAGTGCCTTTGGGCCTGTTAATTGGTTACTCCAAGAACCCACCTCATTGCTTCACGGTCACAGACTGCCTAAGACTTGATTTACCCAGCCCCCGTGGGAGATGGGCTCCCTTCTCTTCTGTGATTAATGCGGAATTACGGGTTAAAGAGGGAAGTTGTACTCATTTGTTGATTCATTCATTCACTCACTTGCTCATTCATCAATCATTTCTTCAACAATGAAACCCTTACTAGACAAATACTGACTCTACTCCAGAGCAGCTCTGCTGGGGGCTCGGACTGTGAATGAGTGAGCGTCTCTTCCCACAAGGCGCTCAGGGTCTATTTCTGCACTTTACAGATAGACAAGGCAGAGCGATCAGAAGCAGCCACCAACCGTGGGTTCTCACCTGGCACATTTTGGGAAGAGGCAAAAGGCAGGTGCGCAATCCAGGCTGGTCCTCAAGAGGAAATTCGACGCAGCTCATAGCCATTTGGATCTGGCCCTCAGTTTGATAGCATCCTATCACCCTGGCTATTGGTTAGTGGCTGGGGGACCCTGAGGGCTTCTTAAACTCCCCGTGCCTAGACTTCCTGATTTTTTAAAATGCAGCTGGAAACAATGCCTACTTCATGGAGTTGTAAGGGTTAAATGGGAGCACGTGTATAAAGCACTCAGGACATCTGAAGTCTGTAATCTCAGGTCAAGGCCAAGACACAGGGACAGGGAGAGGTGTGACCCCCTTCTATTCAGAGCCATGCAGGGCCCCCTGCCACTTGGCCGCCCTTCCAGGACCAGAGCAGCGGCCTGGTGGGGGCCTTGACCGCTCTGGTGTGCCTGGCCTGGTTGTCCAAGCCCCTTCTCTCACCTGGCAGCAGCTGGGATGGTGACAGGTATCTGAGACAGGGCAGTCCACCCGGCTGCGAGCGAGTCTGGCAATGGGCACATTGCCCAGAGGGTGGGGGGCTCTCAGGCAGGGGCAGAGGTGGGTGGTGGAGGGTGCAGTTAGCAGTGCTGTCCACTGCGGCAGGGGTCTTGCGGGGGAGGCCAGAGAGGCTGAAGGAGGGCCAGGGATCACCTGGGGCGGGGTGCTGCTCAAATCAGAGAGTAAAGATGCCAGGTTGTTAGTCTAATCGTGACTCATCTCTCCTTATTTTACTCCTTGTGACTTGTATTTCTTTATTTTTTTAATCCTCCCAAGTTGCCCTGCAGAAACTCCTAGTATATTTTTATATTTACCAAGTGAAGTTTTATGATGTTCTCCAGCACTTTATATCTTATTCTCTTAAAAAAAAAACCCTCTGAAATATCTCTGGAGAATGAACGCACACACAGACAGACACATGCTGGGAACAGTAGCTGCCTTGGAGGCAGAGAACCGGCTGGGAGGGAGACTAGCTTTTCACTAGGACCCTTATTTATACACCTGCTGACTCAAAAAAATTTAATAACAACAACAATAAAAAGGGAGTTAGTGCTCTAAGTTTAATTGCCTTCTACTTTTTTCCAGTTAATTGTCTTTCCCATGGGGTGACCTGCAAAGGACTCCTCGCATCTGCTTTAGGACATAAGCCCCTTGGGTGTAGGACCAATCCCACAGGAGAACCCACAGTCTTGGCTGCTGCTCCAAGGATGGGGTTTATAAATGAGGTGGTCGTGGGTCCTGCCGGCCTCCAGCTGGCCCCCTGGGTCCCTTCTCGGCTGGGCCACACAGGCTTGCTCAGGGGCAGGGACACCGGCTCTGAGGCCCCATATTTCCGAGGATCTAACACATTGCCATGAAATAAATCCTCCTAAACCATTATTTTTATGCTTTTCATGTCTGTGCCTCCCTTCTGTCCCCATCGAATCTCAGATCCCTGCTGGGTGTCACAGGCCTCTGCCGCCAGGCCCTCGTGCCCAGCCGGCTGGCTGTCCTCACTTCTGTCCAGCACACAACCAGGCCTCGTCTTCTCCACGCCAGGAAGTGCTAGGCTCAGGATTCTGTCCCCTGATTCCACCTGCTGGGAGTTCTTCTCTCTCCCCTTTCCTGACTAACCCTGGGCTAGCCTCACCCAAGAGCTCCCTCCTCCAGGAAGCCTCCCAGGCTTCTGAAAACCTGCTCTGCTCTTCTTCAAACTCCCAAGGGCTTCAGCCACGATGGGATTTAACCACTGAGAAATGCCTCCCATAGTTTATTCAAAAGTACGTTTGCCTCCCTGACTAGACCAGAAGCTCCTGGATAGCCTGGCTCATGCTCTAGCCACCTCTGCAGCCCACAGCACCAGGCTCACTGCACATCGTCAAACCCCGAAACCACCTGATGTGATTTGGACTCAGAAGACCTGGGTGTGATCTCTTGGAGACTGAGTTTGCCCAGCTGTAAAATGGGGAAGATATTCCTATCACATGGGATGTATTGAAATCAGGCCTCGGGGGAGAGCAGCGCCCGCCACGGATGGAGGGGAAGGAGAGGAAAGGAGGCTCTGTGGGAGGGAGAAAGCAGGAGGCAGAGGCTGGGCCATCTGAGCCCACAGGAGCCCCCTCAAAATCCAGAACAACGAAGGGACTGAGAATAGGAAGGTGGGCTCTGGGGAGGGACCCCAGCCTCTACTGGGGGAAGATGCCACCGCATTCTCCTTTCTGCTCTAAGGCTCTGGGGAGATGGTAAGTGGGAGAGAAAATTAAAGGCAAGAGAAGTCTAAGGAAGTCGTCAAAGCACAGCCAGGCGAACAGAACCCTGAAAAAAGGAGGTAAAAGGTAATGCCGTAAATTACAGCTTAAAAGCCTCGTTTTGGGCAAATTGCTTTTTAACAAGCAGACAAGCTCTATCAATAGCATCTACCGTATGTTTTTATAAAGTGCAGAAATATGTTTTTAAAAGGCCAGTAAATAAAGTTCCTATCGATTTGAACTCAAGTGTAATCTGTTTTTCTGTCTGCCACCAACACTGGTAATAAAACAGAATCATGTAATACGGTATTTCAGCTAATGTGACTATACATCACTGCAGGGACACCCTGCTCGGTGGCGATCTATCATTTTCTATTGGTATTGCTTAGCTGCAGAATTTATAAACTTGCTCCAAATTGATGCAATGTTCAATTTTCTTTTCCAATTTATTTTTGGTTGAGCCAAGCAATATTGAGGTCTCCGAGCAAGCCGCTGAGCACTACCAGATGTTACCTGGAAGACCTCACGCTACTTGACAGGAGTAAGGAGAATGGAAGCCAGCACTCACCACCCTCCGCAGGCAGAGATGGAAGGCCCTGGAAGTGGGTGAGTGATGGAGAAGAGGCAGCTTCCTGTCCTGGGGACCCAGCAACAATTGTGCTCTGGGGTATCCGGGGGTTGAAGGGAGAAGGGTAAGAGAACATCCAACAGAGAAACTGCAGCCATGAGCACTCAAGAGTATGGACATTTCACTAGGATGCAGACCCTAGTTGCATAGGTCTAGCAAGTGGCCAGGCAACGCCAGTGCTGCTAGTCCACGGACCACACTTTGGGTAGCAATTCTCTACAATTTTACGAGGTTTTTGTCAATAAGCATCCTGAAGTCATAGACTTAACAAATTTCAGAGCTGAAAGACCCCAGTAAGAAATCTGGTGCATTCTCCAGTCTTCACTGGGAAGGTATTATTAGCTCTATTTTTCAAACTCCCTGCTTCCCTGGCCCGTGCCCCGCTAGCACGGCTGGGCACACCTGTGTTGTTCCACCTGCCGTATCGCACTGTGTTGTCCACTGGACAGTGAGTGCTGAGAGATCACGGGTATTCAGAGACTGCCTGGCGGGGGGCAGGTAGCAGTGTAGTGTGGTGGAAAGAGTTTGGAATTAGACAACATGGATTTCAATCCTGACTCCACCACTTACTGGCAAGCATGCTCAATCTTAGGCAAGTTTCATTACCTCCCTGAGCCTTAGCTTCCTCACTAGTAACTTGGGAATAAAGTTCTTCCCTCAAAATCTACCTGCCTTATTAAATAGTATAACATATACAGGCTGGGCAGTGACTCATGCCTGTAATCCCCGCACTTTGGGAGGCCAAGGCAAGAGGATCACTTGAGCCCAGGAGTTTGAGACCAGCTGGAGCAACATAGCAAGAAGCCATCTCTGCCAAAGAAAAAAATAATATAACATAAACAGTACACTGCCCTTGACACAATACCAGATGTGCAATAAGGGTCAGCTGCCTTATGTATTTCTCCAGCATACACTTGCCAAATGAATGAATTCTTTTGTGGCAGCAAAGAGAAAGGAAGTGTAAGCGGCTCACGCTAGATGATAGAGCAGGAAGAAGCCAGGGCAGAGGGCAGGGTGGGAAGGATGGACCTGGCTCCTCCTGCTCTCAGCCCAATCTCACCTGCCTCTCCCACAGTCTCACCTCCCTCCAATGAAACCCAAGTGACAAATGCATGAAATGCTCATTTCGGCCTCTTGGGCTGGTGTCATTCATGCCACCCAGAAGGTAGAGCTGTTTGGGGAGCCAGGAGTGTGAGTGTAGGATGACAACATGGTTAAGTGTGGTATTGGCTCTAGTGCACCGTGAGTTCCTGGTGTTCCTGCTATAGAACTCAGGGTTATGGAGGTAAATGCTCGAGTTATTTAGAGAGCAGTCCCAGGGCTTAGAACTAGCTAAGGGCTTAGTGAAGTCCACTTAGGCGGGCCTGCTGCAGACAGCTGAGTAGGGGTGAAGCTGGGATTATAACTGGGTCATCTGAGCCTTCTGTACCATTTTCCCACCATAGACTGCAGCCTCCTTCACAGCTGAAGAAACCAAGAAAGGAGAAAGCAGAGAGACTAAGTCATGCTTAATTAAACCAATGTATAAGAAATGAAACTCTAGTAGTCAGCCTATTTAATGTTAAACTTTAGTAGTCAGCCTATTTAATGCTAAAATATCTGAAATAAGCAATATCTTTTCTGAATTATTTTTAAATGACATGTAAGGGGTGTTTTTTAAAAACTGCAGCAAAATACACATAGCATAAAATCTACCGCCTTAATCATTTTTAAGTGTACAGTTCAGTAGTGTGAAGTGCATTCACACTGTTGTATAACCATCACCACCAGCCATCTCCATAACTCTTTCCATCCTGCAAAACTAAAACTCCACACCTATTAAACAACTCCTCATTCCCCCAGCCCCCAGCTCTGGCAACCACCCTGCTACTTTCTGTCTCTATGAATCTGACTACCCTAGAGACCTCATTTAAGTGGAATCGTACAGTACAGTATTTGTCTTTTTGTGATTGGCTTACGTCACATAGCATAAGGTCCTCAAGGTTTGTCTGTGGTGCAGCATGTGTCAGATTTTCCTTCCTTTTTAAGGGCTGAGTTATATACCATTATATGTACAGACCACGTTTTATTTATCCATTCATCCACTCATGGACACCTGGGTCGCTTCCACCTTTTGGCTATTGTGAATAATGCTGTTATGAACATGGGTGTGCAAATGTCTCTTTAAGACCCTGCTTTTAATTCTTTAGGCTATATACCCAGAAGTGGAATTGCTAGGTCATATGGTAATTCTATTTTTTATTTTTTGAGGAACTACCATACTGTTTTCCATAGGGCTGCACCATTTTACATTCCTGCCAGCAGTGCACAAGGGTTCCAATTTCTCCACATCCTTGCCAATACACTATTTTCTGTTTACTTTTTTAAAATTTATTTTCTAATGGCCATCCTAATGGGTGTGAGATGGTATCTCATTGTGATTTTGATTTGCACTTCCCTAATGATTAGTGATGTTGAACATCTTTTCACGTGCTTTTTTGGCCATTTGGATATTATATTTGGAGAAATATCTATTCAGGTCTGTGGGCTGGTTTATTTTGTTGTTGTTATAGTTCTTTATATTAATATATGCTCTATATTAACCCCTTATCAAATATATGATTTGCAAATATTTTTCCCTATTCCATAGGTTATCTTATCACTCTGTTGATTGTGTTCTTTGATGCACAGTTTTTAATTATTTTCTTTTTGAAACGGAGTCTTGCTCTATTTCCCAGGCTAGAATACAGTGGCATCATCATAGCTCATTGGAACCTCAAACTTCTGGGTTCAAGTGATCCTCCTGCCTTAGCCTCCTGAGTAGCTGGGAATACAGGTGTGCACAATGATGTCCAACTAATTTTTCTATTCTTCGTAGAGACAGGGTCTCACTCTGTTGCCCAGGGTGGTCTTGAACTGCTGGCCTCAAGCAATCCTCCTGCCTTGGTCTCCCAAAATGCTAGGATTACAGGGGTGAGCCACCATGCCTGGCCGTAAGTTTTTAATTTGATGTAGTCCAACTGATCTGCTTTTTCTAATTGCCTATGCTTTTCATGTCGTGTCCAAGAAATCATTCCCAAATCCAATGTCATGAAGTTTTTCCTGTATATTTTCTTCTAAGAGTTCTATAGTTTTAGCTTCATATTTAGGTCTCTGATCCATTTTGAGTTCATTTTTATGTATCATCTAAGGGCCATAGGTTACGTGTTTGTTTGTTTTTTTTTTTTTTGAGACAGATTCTCACTGTGTTGCCTGGGCTAGAGTGCCATGGCGTCAGCCTAGCTCACAGCAACCTCAAACTCCTGGGCTCAAGCAATCCTTCTGCCTCAGCCTCCCGAGTAGCTGGGACTACAGGCATGAGCCACCATGCTCGGCTAATTTTTTCTATATATTTTTAGTTTTCCGATTAATTTCTTTCTATTTTTAGTAAGACGGGGTCTTGCTCTGGCTCAGGCTGGTTTCGAACTCCTGAGCTCAAACAATCCACCCACCTCGGCCTCCCAGAGTGCTAGGATTACAGGCGTGAGCCACCGCGCCCAGCCCATAGGTTATGTTTTAACACAAACTTTTTCCATATTATTTTCACCATCACTATGACTCTAGCAACAAAATACCAATTTAAAATTCCACAATTTAGGAGGTAACATTTTTGCCAAAGAGTGGCAGGAACATTAATGAAAATAAAACAGGTACATGTAAGTAAGTCTACATGTCATAGATTGAATGTTTGAAATTTTGTATATGCTTTTTTTATCCATTCAGGCAGGGTTTTTTTGTAGATTTGTTTTTATCACGGCTCACAAATATGTTACCTTGGACAAGCTACTTACCTCTCTGAGCCTTAGTTTCCTGATAAACAAATGAGATAAAAATGTCTCAGCCTCCTAGGACTGTGACGATTAGACGAGATTCAGGCATAGAGTATATGTTCAAGATGTATTAGCTTCCTTTAGTCTGTGAGCTCTGGCTCCACACCTTCACCTTGAACATTCTACCCTTTCCTCTTCATGACAGTACTGAGTAAACATCAAGTGGCTTCAAGGCTCATCTCGTCCAAGAAGGCTTCCTTGACTCAAGCTACTCATTCTACTCTTCCCTTTCTGTGCATGTCCTTGGTACATAAAGGTTATCTCAGTTTTTCCTGACTATGGCAAGCAGAACTAGGACAGGAAGACTGTGTCCTGCTTCTAACAGCAATCGTGATAGAGAGTGGGTGAGCAAATTAGAGATTTGATGCTGGCAGGTAGCATGGTTCAATGGGTTAAGTGAACGCCGAGGAGCCCAGAAGATTCCAGGCTGCTAAGTGATAGGTTAAGTGCCAATTTAATTTGGAATTAGAACAAATTTAAATTTCTACGGCTTCTGTTTTCATAGCTTGAAAACGGGCATCATAATACATCATTGTGACATTAATGAAATGATAGTTTGAAAACCCACTGAGACGATTTGCTTTGTAAAGGCTAAAAGAAATAAAATAAAATAATTTTAAATGGGGATAATATCAGGGATTCTTAACTTTTTAAATCTCAGAGCTCTAAAGAGAAGCTGGAGGAAAAAAATGTACGGACTCCAGAAAACACTTTACAAAAGTAAATTTGCAAATGATTTTGGGAGTTTGCAGATTCCCCAGGGACTGTCCAGGGTCTCCGGACTATTGAAGCCCAGGACAAAGGCTCTGTTCTGTACGGCTGAGCAGAACAGCAATAAAACATGTGCTGTGTGTCGCTCCTGTCTCACAGTTTGTTTTTCTTTCTTTCAAGTCTCTGTCCACTAAAGCTTGGTATTATACTCCATCAGGTAGCTGACTCCCAATATCGACTGCTTAGCAGAGGTGAGACTAGGGTATGACCAATAAAAATGTCACATTAATTCCTTTTGCTGAAGGATGTGACTGTACACGGTGGCCCCTGCTTTTGCTATCACCAGCGGAAGATGTAGGGACCACCCCATGACGGAGGCCAGGAGCCCAGGAGCCCAGGACCCTTCTCCATCTCCAGGACACCTCCTCACAGTCATCAAGAGCCCCACCCTCTCTAGCCTGGAGACTTCTTCATCACCACATGAGAACACATCAGATTATAAACCCCACACAAGGAACTATTAATAGGATACAAAGTAAAAAAGGAATCTAGATTTGTTTAGATAAGTCATGGCTCTGTGCATTTCCATCCAACTTCCCACATTCACTCCGTCCCTGACTCAGGCTCTTCTTTTCCACGTGGTGGTTATGGGGACTGGCACTCCTCCTGCGAGTGCACCCCCCTGAGCTGCAGAGACTGGAAGCTAAAAGCTGCATTTCCCAGACTCCCTTGCAGTTAGGGTTCCAGGTGCAAGTTCAATTTCATCAACGGGATGTACTCATACAACAAAGAGAGGTGGAGGCCATCTCCTACTTCGTGGGCTGGTGCAGTTGTACAGACTTTGGGGTTCCTCTGCAGCAGTTTCCCAGTGTTGGCATCAGTTTCATGGGTGTTGGCAGAGACATACAGCAGCAGAAATATCCACATTCAGTGTTGTCAGGTCTAATTACTGACGTGGTTGGAGTTGAGAGGCTCTTGAGGCAGAGGTGGTGATTGCTTTCTGATCAGAGGTGGTGGCAGCTTCCTGGCATTGTAGTAACTCTGTGCTTTTGAAGTCAATAGCACCCTCCTGATTCCCCAGCTTCCTCACGGGGGCAGAAAAAGCAGTTCCTCTGGTGGGCCAGTTTGGTGGTTTTATTCCTGGTGGAGTCATTCCTGGAGGCCTAAACTACAGCCTACTTCTCAGCCCATCTAACAATTTTGTAAGCACTCAATTTCCTGTATTAACTACTTTTCTGTTTAAAATAGCTGGAGTGTGGTTTTAGTTTTCTGCAAGTAAACACTGACTGACATGGTGTTTTGAAACTAGAAGAGGCTGCAAGCAAGAGATCCTTATATTTGGGGTTGGTTATCTGCCCAGTTAGATTTGAAGACAGGGGAAGGTCTTCTGGTTCCAGCCAAGATGGAGTATTATCAGGAACCAGACTTACCTTACCACCTAAAAACAATGAAAATACTGAACAAAATATGTAAAACAATAGTCTTCAGACTTTAAATTTCAGGCAGTGCTAGATAATAGTCACTGAAAGAGGGGAAACAAATGAGGTGAATCTTATATCCACCACCTGGATAGAGTTTCTAGGCAGCACTGCAGGGAGGGAGAACCCAGGGAGCCTGACAGTCACCCTGAGTTTAGCAGATAGAGCTGGAAGTCCAAGGAGATTGAGGTGCCCAGAATTCACAAGGCAGAGACAGCTGTGCAGAACAAGCACTCTGGAAATTTAGAAGGTCCTCCCTGAGTCTTCAGTTGAGTACAGACTAGCATGTGCATGCAAGGAAACTATCTGAGTCCAGGGGAAGAACTCCCCAAAAGAAACAGAGGAAAAAATCTTCAGGGCTCACACAGGGCTGAGAATAGTTTGTATTCCTACCAGGCAGAGTAAAAAAACTTCATAATTCCTGGAGCAGCAGGTAGAGTACTCAGCAGTGGGACAAAATTAGTCCTAGAAAAAGGCTGCTCTGGTTCCATCTACCAAAGCTTAAAAGCCTGAAAAGGATCAAACTGTTTTCAGTGAACCTAACTACATGCCAGAACAAAGCTCAAAAATCTATATAAGTATATAATAACATTTCACACCCAACAAAGTAAAAACTCACAATGTCTGGTACTAAAAAAAAAATTACTAGACATGCAAAGAAGCAGGAAAATAGAAACCATATAAGGACAAAAATCAATCAATAGAAGTGGACACTGAAATGGTACAGATAATAGAAGTATTACACAAATACATTAAAATGGTTATTATAACTCTATTTCATATGTTCAAGAAGATAGGGGAATGTTTAAACATTCCCAGAGACACAGAAAATATTTTTAAAAGGCCCAAATCAAATTTGAAGAGATGAAAATTTCATTGTCTATGAAAAATACTCTAGATGAGATTTAACAGAAGATTACACAGAATAAAATATTAATGAACTTGAAGACATAGCAATAAAAACTATCCCAAATAAAACACAGATAAAAAAACAACTGGACAAAACCCAGACAAGCACATCAGTGAGCTGTGGGACATCTTCAAGTAGCCAAATATACAAGTAATTGGAGTCCCAGAAGGGGAATATAAGAAAAAATATTAGAAGGAATTATGGCTGAAAATTTTCCAAATTTGATAAAAAACTATAAATCCACAGATCCAAGAAGCCTAACAAAAGAAATGCCAAGCAAAAGAAATAAGAAAGCTACCAAAGCACATTATAATCAAATTGCTTAAAACCAGTGATGAAGATGGGAGAATGGGTTACCATTAGCAAATGTGACATTGGTAGCCCATGGCATGCAGTAGCAAGACTCTTAATTATCAAGTGTGGTTGCCTAGAATGAAGTGCCCACTGAAGACAAGAGTTTGATTGGTAGAGTTGCACGACAGATGACTATGTTGGAGTGATGAATACAAAGAGTAGAATACGATGGCTGCTTCTGCCAGAAGTAGAAAGACCAAAGAAAAAAACTGCACGCTTGGGGTTTAAGAATCAGAATCACAACCTAAGTTAAGTTCACAGCCTCATCAGGTCTCTTGTGGGAGAGGGCATTGGTTGGGAAAGATGGGACCCTGTAAATTGGGATGGTGGAATCGGATAACTGAACTTCAGACCCCAGGGAGGCTCCCTTTCCAGAAGAAGCTGCCCCTCCTCCCTGGATCCTGCCTTGCAAGAGAATCCCTGTTCTCCTTGACACCCCTCACTGATCCTGACCTCCAGTAAGATTTCCGCATGCCCTAGGGAGACTGGTACAAAGTCAGGTTCTGAAACAGTAGACTTCCACACCAAAATGGCTGCCATTTTGTTCTTATATTCATTGGTAGAAATCTGAGAAGTGTATAGTAAAGTGCTAGCTCAGAGAGGAAAGAAGATCATTTTTAATTGGGCCATATTGATCAATACGGATGGATTCTGGATCCAAACTGCTAGCTGGATCATCTGGGTATGGTTCTGTTTGCTCGGTGGGTTATCTGATGACTGCTGAACTCAATGGTAACCTTTACTGAATAAAGCTGAGATGGCAGAAATTCCTCAATATAAGATGTAGGAAATCTAAATACCTAAAGAGTTACAGAAATGTTAGAGTGGGCTTGCACATGTGGCCCCTCACGTACTCCCTAACACCGTCCCTGAGAACATATCTCCTTCATGAGCATTTATAAGTACTTTGGTGAAGGAAATGCCAACATTAGTTTTTCCTTGGTTGTCTTCAGAGTTTATCTTTGGTTTTCAGCAGTTTGACCATGACAGGTAGGTGGTTTAAAAAAAAAAAAAATCCTGATTAAAATTCTTGGAGCTTCTTGGATCTGTGATTTGTTGTCTTTCATCACTTTTGAAAAGTTCTTGGCCTTTATCTCTCAAATATTCCTTCTACTCTGCTCTCCCTTTTTTTAATGTGACTCCAACTATATGTATGTTAGGCCATTGTATGTTGTTCCACAATGCTTGCATGACCTCTACCCTTCTTCCTTTCTTTTCTGTTTATTTCGATTTTTTTAGAGACAAGGTCTCCCCTTGTTACCCAGGCTGGTCTTGAACTCCTGGCCTCAAGTGATCCGCCCTTCTCAGCCTCCCAAAGTGCTGGGATTACAGGCGTGAGCCACCACACACAGCCTATTTAGATCATTTCTATTGCTCTATCCTCCAGTTCACTGATTCTTTCATCTGTTATTTCTAATTTGCTGAGAAGCTAATCTTAAGTTCCTGATTCAGTAACCTGCCTAGTTATCTAGGTTTGATGGAGGTTCTGCCTTTTTTGCCAGATTACCTCCAAGAAGATGAGACTTATCTCTGAGCCCAGCCTCAGTGGCATGTGCCCTGCTTCCCATGGCAGATTTCTTCATGCCAGCCAGCCTATCTAAGCTCCCAATCACTGCCTACCCAGTGCACCTTCTGCCCTGGGATGGGTCTGATGCGTGGCATAAGTCAGCTGCCTTAAAGTTGCTAGTAAGATAGCTGGGGAGATGAGCCATGTCCCCAAACCCCACATCCTGGCACAGGGTGAGACAAGTGTTTTTGGAAATGTAGAGTGATGTGGGAGCCCAGAGGAGGAAGATGTGCTAATCTTGGAGGAGAGACAAGGAGTGGAACTTAGGAAATGCCTGTCATAGCTGGAGTGTGATGCAATGACAGCGTGCACTAGAGCGATGCATGGGTCAGGGCTAACACCCACTGATAACCAGGAATCACTGAGCTCTGCCCTTGATGCCTTGTCAATTCTTACCCTAGTGGCTTATTCACCTGATGGCTGCAGTGTTCAGCAGGGACAGTGTGAGGGCTCCATGCTGCTTGCCAAGAGTAACCCTCAGGCTAAGTGGAGGCTCCCCTGGTTTCCCCTCCTCACCCCACTGATCAGTTTCCTGCCACCTCCCCCAAGGGCTTTCATGGGGCTGACTCAGCTGCGCTCCTAACCTCACTTTCCTTTTTGTCCAGGCGGCTTTTCCTGGTTCTGGATACCTGGAGAACCATGTCACCTATTTCATTTCTCACTTCCACACCTGTCCTTGGCCTCTCTGTTACTTTTTAAGCCAAGGCCCGGTAGTTACGCAGACTCTCCCAATGCCATTGGTGGAACCAGCATCACGCAGAGGTCGGGAGGTGACAGTTTATGATGTGGCAGAATCTCAAAGTGTCAGATGCCTCAACTATCTCACCTTCTGACATACAGATGCCTCGAAATCCACAATTACTGCCTCTTCTCTTTAGCTCACTGGGTCTCAATTTATATTCAGGTATAGCACATGATGGTTTCTCTCTCTTATATATAATACATATAGCATATTTGGATATTTTTATATATAGCGTATTTAGATATATACATTGCTAAGTCAAATACATAAAATAGATAATATATCTATATCGGTACCTATCTATATATATGTGTGTATATATACATGCAAATATCCAAATATACTAAGGCTTAGTATAGAGACATTGAGATATGGAAAAGATTTTTTAAAGTATGGGAGAAACATTCAAAAGTGAGTAAAATCTATATATTGTTTTCCTGCTGGTTGAGAAAACATAGCCCCTTTTTTCCTCCTCCTCCTTCTCCTTTAAATTTAAGACTGTTCAGCCTCTCATCACGCAAAGTCCCTGGGGACAGCTAACATTTTAAGCTATCGGTTAGCACATGCGATGCGATGTGATGTGTTCAGAAGCACAGACACAGATGAGGGAGGGCAGGGGAAGGAGAACGGGGACGCTGCCATGTCCAAAGAGAGAAGAGATGGGGAGGATCGAGGTACCGAAGACAAACTCTTCCATGATCTCACCCAGGCTTATCTCCACTGTTTGACTCTCAAGAATCAGCTCTCTGGTTTTCAGTGTGCATAAAAAGATTACAAAGTATCTGTTTTTCTTATTCAAACCTTGCAAAAACCCTATGAGATAGGTATTATTAATCCCACTTTATAACTGGCTTGGAGAGGTAAATTTCAAATGCATTTCTGTCTCCAACCCAAATGTCTCCTTTGAACATCAAATGTATATAGAAGCATACTCAACATCTCTGCCTGGATGTCTGATAACGCCTCACACTAGCCATGTCCAGATCAGAACCCCTGAGCTCTTGGTCCCATCTCCTAAGCTTGCTCTTCGCTCAGCCTTTCCCATGTGCTAGGAACTGAACTGTGTCTCCCAAAATTCATACATTGAAGCCCTAACTCCCAAAGTGATGGCATTTGGAGGTGGGGTCTTTGGAGGTGATTAGGGGCCCTTGAGACGGGATTAGTGCCCTTATAAGAGACCCCAGAGAGCTTGCTCTCTGTCTCCACCATGTGAGGATGCAGTGAGAAGGTGGCATCAGCAAGCCAGGAAGGGAGCCCTCACCAGGAACTGAATCTGCCGGCACTTTGATCTTGCACTTCCAGCTTCCAGAACTATGAGAAAATAAATGTCCATTGTTTAAGCCACCCAGTCTATGATATTTTGTTACGGCAGCCAGAGCTGACTAAGACACCATCTCAGAAAATAGTAACTCTAGGGCCGGGCGTGGTGGCTCACGCCTGTAATCCTAGCACTCTGGGAGGCCGAGGTGGGCGGATTGTTTGAGCTCAGGAGTTTGAAACCAGCCTGAGCAAGAGCGAGACCCCATCTCTACTAAAAATAGAAAGAAATTAATCGGACAACTAAAAATACATAGAAAAAATTAGCTGGGCATGGTGGTGCATGCCTGTAGTCCCAGCTACTCGGGAGCCTGAGGCAGAAGGATTGCTTGAGCCCAGGAGTTTGAGGTTGCTGTGAGCTAGGCTGACGCCACAGCACTCTAGCCCGGGCAACACAGTGAGACTCTGTCTCAAAAAAAAAAAAAAAAAAAGAAAATAGTAACTCTATTCTCCCAGTCGCCAATGGCTCAATCTAATGTGCAGACTCTCAATCAAAGTGCTCTGAGCTCTGGTTTGGGATAAGTTTAGAAGGACAACCACAGATGTTCCTGCACAAGGGACTGTTCCCCTCATGCCCTGCCCTCCCAGCTAGAAGCTAGAGGCAGCCCCTTGGATGTCTGTTAGTTCCTCTTTGCTCACCTTCTTTCCCCTCTCTGGTTAAGTCCTTCTCAAGGGTGTGGGGTAGATGAGACACGGCTCCTAAGAGGAACTTTGTGGTTGAGATCCTGGTTGAAGGGCAGGGCAGGCTGGAGAGCCCTGTGGCATAATAAAGGGGCGAATTTGGAGAGGCTGAACCCTGAGGAGGCTCCCTCACCACCCAGAAGGGAGGAGTTCAGGAAGGCAGAGACGGATGGGGCTCACCATGGAAACTAGATCTGACAAGGAAACTGAGGCCAAATGTCCCTTTCTTAGTCCCTGCCGTGGCTGTTTCCAAGGAAGTGTGGCTTAGTTAATTAAAGTCCATCGTCCTAGCAGGCAGTATAGCACGGGGGCTAATTTACCGTCTCTGGAGCTCACTAGCTATGACCTGAGGCAAGCTACACACTTGCTTCTTCCTAGGGAAAGTATGAATAATAATAGTACCCACCTCGTGGCATTGTTGGGAAGATTACTGGATGACAATACATAAGGAAGCTAGGACAGTGCCTGGTATACAGAGTTAGCACCTGGTCCTGTTCTCTGGAGGGAGCCAAGGGCTGCTGGGGGCATTCAGCCACCACTGCCCCTTCCCCAGCCCGAGGCCCTCGGGGCAAGTGCCAGCTCCTCTCTGGGGAGCCTTGGCCCATGGCAGGGCAGAGGGAGTGGCTTCTGTTTCCCTGTCTGAGGGTCCCAAGGTACTTATACGAGGGAGCTGAGCCTTCAAAATCATTAATTCTGAAAAGCCCAAGTATGATAAGGAATCTGCTTCAGCAAGGGGCAAGAAAGTGTGTTTCTTAGTGTTCTGTTCTGGGAGGCTCTTTGAGTGCACCCTCCTTCTCAAGCTTAAGCTTCTTAAGCCTGACGGTGCGACTCGCCCCGTTACAGCAGTGTCTGCAGGGCAGCACCTGGGGGTGGTGCCTTTCATCTGGGAGAGACGGCTGGCACTCCTAGCCGGGGTGGGGATGGAGACAGGAGGGGTGTCAGGCATCTCATCTGCCCGATGCTAGAAAGGAAGTGAAATATTGCAGAAAATCGCAGAGTTCGTGTGTGTGCTGCTTTTCACTTTTCAAAGAGCTTTCACGGGCACTATGTCACTTGAGCCTCCTAACAACCCAGGGACAGCAGGGATGGCCAGGAAAGTTTCATGAGCCTGTGTTACGCATGAGGAGATCAAGACCAAGGATAAGTGAACCTCCTCACCCGTGGTCACCAGGTGAGCGACAACAGGAGCATGGCACAGAAGGAGTGCGAGGAAAACGATCAGGGAACCTGGCTTCCAGCTTGGGCTCCAACGCCCCCTGCCTGCGTGACCCTGGGCAAGACCCTTGACTTCTCTACACTTCAGCTTTCTCTCATCTGCGAACTGAGGAGCGTGACACCTGCTGCACCAACCGCACGGGACTGCCATGAGACGAGGCTAAGGAACATGAACACGTGACAGGCTTTCTGCACATAAGACACAATAAAAATGGCTTAACCAGGGTCACATTTCCGACGACACAGCTGAGCATCAGAAGGGGTAGGGAGACGCGAGAGGATGTGTAGTAAGCACCTATCATGGGAAAAGCTCTGGACTCTCATCGGGTCCTTTGAGTACGTTTTCTCCTTTGATTCTCTCAGTACCCCATAAAGTGGATGTTATTATCCACTTCTACAGATGAGGGAACCGAGGCTAAGAGGTTGAGAAACTTGTTTAAGCGAGTTAGTACAGAACTGGGACCTGAACTCAGATCTACCTTTTTAAGCCTCCATGGCTCATGTCTGACCATCCCACGCCGCTTTCCTGTCCCCACCTCTGAAAATACACACACAGGCATCTTATATATGTCACAGGGCTCACGGGCGAACACTCAGGCGCTTGACTCACACCACGCTCATTTTGAGCCTATTTACTCTTAGTTTAGACACAATTCTGACATGCTTGTTTGTCAGGTTTCCCATCCAGCCACAAATAAGAAGGACCATAAGGACACTAATCATCTTGATGGCAGCAAGAAGTGACAGATGACAAGAGGAAAATAAAATTTTAAAAAATAATTTTAGTAGTTTTGGATGGTTTTGTGAAGAAGCAAATAGCCCTACACATTTCCTTGATCACGGATATCCCTGTGAGTGATTTAAGAAAATTTCTGCCTTCCTTTATGAATATGAAATAAAACCTACATTCCCTGGGCAGGCCTGGCTCCAGAAAAAGAATCTCCACGTTGGATGGGGCAGCTCGTGAAACAAGAGATGCAGCACGTATTCCCTGAAGACCTGGAGACAGGAAAAGGGGAGCAGCTGAAGAGAATGATACAAAACCAGATAATCTGGTGCAAGGTCGCCCCTGGCTTGTCATTGACACAATCGGTGGACACGCATCAGGACCCTGCCATGTGCCAGCACAGTCCTAGGCCCGGGGGATTCAGTCGTGAAGTTGACTGACTCTCTCTCCGCCCTCCGGGAGCCACCTATGCTCTTGTAGGGAGTTTGTCATGTTAATCTTCAGCTTCTGACCCCTGGGGAGGGAAATATCCCCTCCTGGGGCAGCCTGCCTTTGTGTAGCTGAAGTCATCTTTAATACGGCCAGCTCACACTCTACACTGTTGAGCACGACTAAGGCAACCTCCGGAGTTCTAAGTCCCTGTCCTAGATGACTGACAACTAAGGGCAACCTCCCCATCAGGGCAAGACCAGACCTACCTATAGGATCTCAGGCTGGGGGCTTTGCAGGCTGTGTAGGAGCCCACTGACAGAACCCTGTTGGAATACAAGTCAACAACTGCTGCCGCCATAGAAAAGAAAAACTTGCACATAGTGAGAGCACCATTTTGTGACAGATATTTATAATGATGCCACGGAGTCATTTAACAAAGGTTAAATCATGTTCATTAGACTCTTTTTAAGAAGACAAGGTCATATGTCATCTATTTGTGAAAGACTGCCATTAAAGATGATTAAAATAAGAAGTCTGAGCACAAAAATGAGCAAGGTTCAGCTATCCAGAAGACGAGCTTAGAAAGAACGGCTCACTCCCAAGTGTGCTATTATTGTATTGCCATTTTTAAATTAAAAACCTACCTTCTGACTCCAAGCCCTTATGATTTCTGTAATAGACCACGCCAAGATCCCCGGATTCCCTTTAACCTTATCGCAGGAGGCAGAGATCTCCGACACACATGTGACTTTGGTGAGGATGTGACAAACCCCACATTGCTTCGTTTGGGATCTGATGCCTTGTTAGCCTCTCCTCGGGCTACATCCCCACACGACCTGGCTGGTCTGGACACCTGGACTCTAGCCACAGCTCTGTCACCAGCCCCAGGTCCCAGTGATTGCTGAGCTCTAAGCTCTGGTTTCTGTCCAGCTCCTGTCTCTGCAGACTTCCCTAGGGCAAGGAACAGCCCCTGCTGCCTGGGAAGAGTTACCAACATTTCACAAAGGATCAAAGAGCACAAATAAGCAAGAGAGTTTGTCAAAAGGCAGAGCCCAGGACCTCTGCAGGAGGGAAACTGCATTGGACGCAAAGCTTTTCCAGGAGAACAGAAGTTCCACACTCAGGGATCACAGATCCTGTGGGGGCAGCCCTGGGTCGCACATGCCGGGCGGTGGGGGCGGTGGGCGTTGAACTCTGAACCTTTCTCATGTCACTGCACAGACCTTGTAAGTAGGGGACTCACAGCCTGATGGGCCTGAAAGGATAACAGTGACATTTCAGGCACAAACACCTGGGACTGGGATTGCATCTCACTCCGATGGTGCCTTCTGTTCCCATAGCTTGAGAGAAGAATCACCCCAAAAACGTTGAAATGTTAAGAGCAAGACTTATTTACCCACAATTTGAGAGCCAATCATGATGTTGTAATTAAATACACAAATTTGGAAACCAGACAGCCGGTGTTCAAATCCTGGCTTCATCACTCACCGGCTATGTGACCTTTGGCAAGCTGCTTAACCTATCTGTGCCTTGGTTTCTTCATCTGTAAAATGGGAATAAGCGGTTGTGAATAGTAAATGAGCAAATATTTCTAAAGCACTTAAAAGAGTGTCTGGCATGTGTCGGTGTGTGCTACATAAAACAAAATAACCAGGCAAAGGCAAGGGATTGAAAAGATGAAGCATTTCCAAGAAATGTGGTTGAGGCTCAAATGCGTGGATTCTCTCTCCTCACCCAGTGGCAGCGCTTCCCGAATGGGGCTGCAGAGGAGGGAGTGCATGAAGGGTTAAACCCCCAAGTGCACAGAAAAACAAGCTCCATCTGGTCCCTGGGACAAAGCGACAGCCTGCAGAGCCCCCAGCCCGGGCTCCTGCTCAAAGGACACATTGCTTTTTAAAATTCCAACTTGTGGCTGCCTCAATCTATAAATCAACCAGTTCTCCACACCCTAGAGCTCTGAGCAGGATTCACAAATGGCAGCAAGACATTCGTATTCCAAGAATAGGGTTATAAAAGTGCCTTTGCAACCAACTCGTCCAGGGTTACCTGGTATCCGGCCTCCCTGCTTCCAGGCATTTCATCTTGGACCTCCCCCTCCCCGCTTCAAGGCAGGCATTGCTCTCCCGTGCCAAAGAGAAGGAAGGCAAGCCAGAACCAATGGGCAAGGTTCAGCTGGGAGCAGGACTTGCGTTTAGATGCCCAACTTCAGTAAACTGTCCCTGAGACTCACGTGAGTTCCCATCTTTGTTCATCAACACAGAAAGAAAACTAAAGCCACTTGCCCTGCCCTCTGGCACCATGACTGGGACCCTACCTTTAGACACCAAGCTGGGAGTGGGACAAGGTTGATCAATGAGAACCATCAAATACTCCACGGAGGCTGGGGGAACCCTACTCAGAGAAGCAGTGAGCGGCGTCTTGGCTCCCTGGCTGACCTGCACTTGGGGCAGCTTGTGCCCCAGTATCTGCTGCAGGACCCCAGGGCCCTCCTCACCCAGAGGAGGAGAAGGAGCCAGGATGAAACCCAGAGGGTCCCCTCATGGACCCTGGCCCTAGGCAGGGCCCCTCGGCTTTTACTTCCCCCCGGGGACACGTGCCCATGCCTGGATAATGCTGAGTCCAGCACCAGCACTAACCCCGCAGAGCAGGAAAGTAATTCACAAAAAGTTGGGCAATACAAAGTTCCAGTTTCCACAGCAACCAGCACTCAGACCATTTGGGTAGCTGAAGCCTTTTCCTTTTAGCATTCCCTTTTTTCCCCTCAAATAACATTTTTTTTCTTATTATTAAAGTAATACACATTCATTGGAGAACATATGGAAATTACAGACAAACGTAAAGAAGAAAATAAAAATCACCCTAATCCCAACCCTCAAGGAGAGATCCAATGCTTAACATTTTGATGTATTCTCCATTCGTCTGGTTTTTCACTTTTGCATGCATAAAAAGATATAATTTTTGAAAATTGGGACTATTGTGAAATTACTATTTTATCATTTGGTTTCTTTCATTTAAAAATATATTGTGAGGCTTTCCAGTAGCCTTAAATATTCTTTGAGAACATGATTTTTTAATGGCTATATGGTACTTTTTCATATGGATAGAGCACATTTTATTTAACCAATCTATTGTTGAACATTTAAGATGGTGTTCTTTTTTTTTCTTGCTATTTTAAATAACACTACAATGAACATCCTTTTACATAAATTTTTGTGTATGTCTCTGATTAAGTAATCAGATTAGAATCAATTCCTAGAACTAAAATAACTGTTCAAACACAATGAACATGCTAATGATTCTGATACACATTATCAAATCAACCTCCAGAAAGGTTGAAGCAATTTGTACTTCTACTGTAATATATACTCTCCTTTAAAAAAAGAACACAAACCACCATCGGGTTGGTTTTTAGATAAAGTTATACACCATTTTTTTAAATTACATTTTTTTTTTGTATTGTAAGTGCAATTGAACTTCCCTGCACATTTTTAATGAACTTTCTTCTTTCTATAATCCCCGATTAATATCCTTTGTTTTCTTTTTCTATGGAGTATTCATCTTTTTCTTATTGACTTATAAGAGCCCTTTATGCATAAAGATAACAATCCTTTGCATATCTGTGGCACATACGTTCTCTCTGTTGTTGGGTTTTTATTCTGTTCATGACATTCTTAAGTGCAGAAGTTTCGAATATTGTTGTAACTCACATTCGCCCTTCTTTTTTCTTTGTGACTTTGTCCTTTGATTTTATGCCTGGGCAGACCTTTTCTGCCCTGAGATCAGACATAGTCAACTGGATATTGCTCTGCTAGTCATTTTAAGGCTGTGTGGGTTTGGTTTTCTGCTGACTGCTCTAAGCTACCTGGATTTCAGGTAGAGGTGGGGTTTGGCCTTCGCTTCTGTAGCGGTCCGGAGACAGGAGCCTACCTAGCCAGGTCAGAGGTGGTGGCCAGGGAGATGCAGGGAGAGCCCAACCTGTCTGCTGTTCCTGTCTCCCAGGTCTCAGCCTCGCAGGCACCTTGCCGCAGGGCCCTGATGTTGCTAGTGAATGGAAGAGATGCACGGGAGGAGGAAGTAACTGTTCCGCGATTACACACTGAAAAAGGTATACCTCACGTGGCCCTGCTTCCCATCTGAGGTGGGGGCGGTGGAGGATGGGGAGCGCCAGATGTATGGAGAGCTGGCAAGCAGCTTCAGTCTCAGCACGTTAGAAATCAAGGGATCCGATTCCAAACCTGAAATTAACCATCACTCTATGCGCGAGATGAAGAGCTGGAGGCAGTTTTGCTGACGTTGCATATCACGGGGTACCAGGTTTTCATGAAGGAGAGGGGCTGGGGGCAGAGGGAACCTGCGGCTCCCCAGGGATGTGGGTCTTCTCTTCAGTCGAACCCCCCGAGCGGCCTTAGACTCAGAAAGTACCAGGCGGGACAGTGTGATGCTGAACAGAGGGAAGGTACCTTGGGACACCACCTGGGAAGGGGACGCTGCAGGCTGCCCGCTCTGTCCGGCCTCAGGGGAGTACTGCCTTCTATGGTCCCATTTTGAATCCAGCCCTCGAACTTTTCACCAAGGCTGCTTGGCCAGTTTGCCAAAGTCAGTTCTGCATGCACTGACAAGGTAAGGGATGGCCAAGACTATCCACCCCCGTGACCATCCTCATCTCCTGAATGCTTCTGGTGCCAGGAAAGGACAGACTTTACATACATGACCTCTTGTAATCTTCATCTAATCTTTATTCAACAAATATTTATTAAGTGCTTACTATGTGGCCGAGACTGTTCTAGTGCTTGGGATACACCAGTGAATAAACCAGACAAAGACTCCTGCCCCCAGGGAGCCTGCATTCTAGCTGCGGGGTGGAGTGGGAATAGACAAAGCAAACAAACAAGCAACAGCCATAATAGATGGAAAAATTACCCGCAGGTTGGAAGGGGGTAAATACAAAGAAAGGAAGTTGAGAGTGTTCTGGGGCTCAGGGAGAGGGATCTGGAAGGCCTCCTTGGGAAGGGGACAAAGCAAAGATTTGAAGGAGGTGAGAACGTGAGCCCTGAAGCTATGAGGGGGCTGAGGGGTCCAGGTAGAGGCCATCAAGTGCCCGGGCCCTAGAGCACAGCTCGTGTGGTGGAGAAGCAGAAAGGAGACCAGGAGGCTGGAGCCAGGGGAGCAAGGGAGGCACAGAGCAGTAGGGAGCGGAGGTCCCACAGGGACCAGGTCACATCGCGCCTGGGAAGGCACTGTCAGCACTTTGCTCTTGCTCTGGTGAACTGGGGAGGAATCCCAGGATTTTTAACAGAGGCATGAACTGATCCAACCTGCAGATTTAAAGGCTCACTACGACTGCTGGGTTGAGACTACACTGGGTGCTCAGGACAGGCAGGGATGGTAGTGGGGACACCCACTGGGGGGACTATTGCAATAACCCAGGCGGAGAGGGCAGTGGCCTGGCCAGGTGCTGACAGTGGAGGGGAGAGACAGTCAGCTTCTGGATCTATCTTCCTGGTGCACTGGCTGCAGGAGGGAGACAAAGAGGACTTGCCCTGCCCCCGGGATGTTCGCGTGCACAGCTGGGAAGCCGGGGCCTCTCTTCACGGAGGTGGGGGAAAGACTGCAGATGGAGCAGGTCTGGAGTGGTGGGGCAGTGACTGGGCGCTTGGAGCTGGACGTATTTCATCTGAGGGGTCTACCAGGCACCCCAGGGGCATGTGAACAGGAAACCGTAGTTAGGGGAATGATATTTAAAGTCCTGACATTGGGTGAGGCCCCCCGAGGAGAAGAGGTTGGGAGAAGAGGAGCAGCCAGCAAAGGAGCTGGGACCACAGGTGTGGAGGCGAGTCCAGAGAGTGCGGGTTGTGGAAGCCGAGAGGAAAAAACCCGTTCAGGACGAGGAAGTGACCCACCAGGCGAAACACTGCTGACGGGTCAGGGAAGATCAGGATTGAGGACTGACCACTCACCCTCACTCTTGAAATGGATGTTCTGCCCATTTTAAGGTGAGGAAAAGGAATCTCGGAGTGAGGAAGTAGCTTGCCCAAGGTCACAGGCAACAGCACCAGGATTGACACCCAGGTCTGTGCAAAGCCAGGGTCCGGAGAGCTTCTCAAACTCACCCTTGAGCACCAGGTGCCCCACACACCAACGAAGGCAGTTCTAATAGTCAATGATTTGTGTTCCCGCGGGAATACCCACACCAGGCGTCTATGGATGGGACGGGGGAATGAGGGAGGGAGAGGGGACTGTCAGCACAATTTTTTAAAAACCTTTTAAACCTAGGGTAGGCTGTAAGAAGCATTCTTGGTGCCAGTGGCTTCCTTTGCTTGCAACTGGCTGTTTCACCCAGCTAATTAGGGGCCTGCTCCTTGAAGGCACTTTGAGTTAGTGGCCCCAAGTTTAAAGCCATGCACTCCAGGGATATTTGCATTTTAATAACAGAAGGGCATTTCCACCAACAACTGGCAATGGGAGAGACAGGGGAGGGGTGCAGAGGTGTGATACCTGACCCAAATCAGGGGCCCCCAACCCGCCCTAGGCAATGCCTTCCTGCCTCAGGGGCCCTAGCCACTCAGCCAGCTCCCAGTCCCTGGGGCAGGATGACGGTCGCCTGTCTCCCCCTGGTGTTGGCTCTTCCAATTGCAGCCTCAGGAGCTAGCAGAAGGCGATCTCCGCCTACCCATCAGCGAGGCCTAGGGAGCCACGCCTAAGGAGCAGCGACTGGTCCTCCTCCCTTACCCGCTCTCTGGCCTTACTCTGGGGCGGGCACAGGCCCTCCGCATTCCCCACGCGGTGGGATGAACACAGGCTTGGGAGTTGGAACGGCCAATGGCTTCTCCCGACTCTACCTCGGGTCAGTGGTGCAGACCCAACCAGCAGCGAAGACACAGCAGGTCCCGGATTTGTGCACACCCTTTGCCCAGGTCCCTTTATCCTGCCTGGCCACCGCTAGCCCATTTGTAAAGGGAGGTGACAGAACAAGAGGAACCCCACGACCCACCCCTTCCCTGTACTGGCTTCGGTGGCCGAGGTGGCAGTCAGGAAACACCTCAGGCCGTTTGGGGAACACTGCAAGCTGCTGTCCACCTGTCAGGAAGCAGTACCGTGGAGCCGTTTGGCGCATGAGCTCTGGTCCTCACAGACCTGGTTTCAAATCCTGACTCTGCCACTCGTGAGCCATGGGAAATCTTTCTGTGCCTCAGTTTCTTCATCTGTACAATGAAGGTTATCATGCCTTCAGTGCTAGGTGGCTGCATGGCTTGGGTGTGATAACGTTTGCAAAGCACTTCGCACAGAGCCCGGCCATGTGGAAAATGGTCAGTCAATGTCACCACGTAGTAAACACTGGGGGACGACAGGTATGGGACGGGTGAGGCAAAGAGCATGTGTAGGAGCCAGGGATCGGGCTCTAGCCTCATCACGCCACGTGGTCTATCTGCACGTTAGAGCAAACTGACGTCCACCAGGCTGTGATGAGACTCAGGTGAGGTTCTGCAGCAAGTCAGTGGGCACCGGGCTGGAGCCAGCACTCCTGCGCTCTCCTGCTGCTCCGGGAGAGTCGCTCTACCCCCGTGGGCCTCAGAGTCCCCATCATGGATGGAGGCCAGCACCTACCTGCCCCCTTGCAGGACTGAGCACCGAGGAGGAATGAGGAATTACAGCACAGACGTGGTGCGAACAGAAAGGACCGTAATGACAGGGAAAGTGCTTTGAAACACTGCAAAGCTTACCCTGTGATTGCCAAGAGACAAACCCCTGGCACCCTGCACTTAGCTCATACCGTGGCACGAATCTCCCTGCGTGGGAACTGCCTATTTTATTGCCGGTCTTCCAAGCATACAGAAGTCTTTGCCCTCGAGGAATTTATGCTCTTGTCAGAGAGACAGGTAAGAAAATGAACAGTGAGAACACGGAAATCCACACCAGGTGCAGAAGAGTGATTATCCGTCCACTCTCAGGCCTTAGAAACACCCAGTTAAGGGAAGAGCAACCTCGGAAGGGAGGCTAAGCCACTGCGCACCTGCCCACAGGCTTGGTCAAGACGGGCAATGTCGTAGAACCCTTGTATAGTGAAGAAGGTGCTAGAACAGGAGTCAGGAGGCCCCGGTGGTACTCTAGGCTCTCTACTAATCTGAAATAAATAATCTACCTACTGTTCCAACTCTACAACATTCTGGAAAAGGCAAAACTATGGAGACAGTGGAAAGATCAGAGGTTGCCAGGGGTTGGGGGAGGGAGGTGGGAGGGACGAACAGGTGGAACACAGAGGATCTTCAGGGCAGCGAAACTACTCTGTAGGATAGTATGACGGTGGGTACATGTCCTTACACATTTGCACAACCCTTAGAATGTCCAACACCAAGAGTAAACCCCAATGTAAACCATGGACTTTAGGTGATACTGATGTGTCAATGTCAGTTCCTTGGTTGTACCATATGTGCCGCTCTGGTGGGGGTGTTGATAGTGGGGGAGGCCGCGCATATGTGGAGGCAGGGGGTGGATGGGAACTGTCTGTACTTTCCACTCAATTTCTCTGTGACCCTAAAACTGCTCTGAAAAATAAAGTCGATTAAAAATAAACAAATCATTTTCCCACGAGCTGTTTCCTCATCTGTACAACAGAGACACTAAGGCCTGCCCTGCCTGCCCATCACACCTGCATGGCTGTGGTTAGGGTCCTTCCCAAAGTGTCGGGGTGCAGTGGTCCATGGAAGAGCGAGAGATGCCCTCAAAGTCGGGGTCCTGTGATAGCCGCAGGCCCAGCAGCCGCCACACCCCTGTTCTCATGTAATTCCCCACTGGGTGGGCTGTAAGACTGGAGAGGGCACCTCATTCCAGCTGGTGCTTCCCCCAGCCGAGGATCAACCCCACTTCCCTCTTGCCTGCAAGTTTTAACAAATAATAAGTGACATTATTACTCTTCTAAAAATTCACAAAACCGTTCTCAAAATTCCTCTTTAGGCCACCACCCTCTTTCTCCAAGGAGAGCAGGCAACTAGTCACTGTAGCATTCAAAATGCACGTGTTCATCTAAATGGCTCCAACAAAGGCCGGGCAGCTATTTTAAAATCCAAGAAGCCTTTGCTGACACTCCCAACAGACCGCTGTGAACAGATCCCAAACATGTGAAGAGCCCCACACAGACACTTGCTAAATGCCTTTAAAAAAAAATAAAACAACAACAAAAAAAACCCAGGATGCAAACTCATTGAACTCTCCTTTCAGGTCCCAGATGCCCCCTCAGTGGAGCAGCCCACACAGTTTTTTCAAAGAAACATTATTTGATCTGAAAAACATCTGGACCCTGTTCCCCCGGCGCTTGACTGGGAGCTTTCGGCCGATGTCGGATGCTCAGTCTCTGAGTGTGTGCCCTGCCTGCCTGTGTCCCCAGC